>JAANYP010003313.1:514687-672493 GCA_020465985.1 Centrapalus pauciflorus | reverse complement strand
TAAAGTGGATACCACATTGTTCATAAAGAAGGTGAAGTCTGATATTATGCTTGTTCAAATTTATGTGGATGACATAATATTTTGTTCTACTAATGAGCAACTATGCAAGAATTTTTCATTACTCATGAAATCCAAGTATGAAATGAGTATGATGGGAGAACTAACTTTCTTTTTAGGATTACAGGTTAAACAAACCTCAACTGGAATTTTTATAAATCAAAGAAAGTATACTTTGGATCTTTTGAAAAAGTTTAAATTTGATCAAAGTTCTCCTATTAAAACCCCAATGGCAACCAATGTAAAATTGGATGCTGATGCCAGTGGCAAAGCTGTTTCAGTAACAGCTTACAGAGGCATGATTGGGAGCTTGCTATACTTGACTGCTAGTAGACCTGATATTATGTTTGCCACCTGTTTATGTGCTAGGTTCCAAGCTAATCCAAAAAAATCACATCTTGCAGCTGTTAAAAGAATCTTCAGATACCTGAAGGGTACTCCAGGTTTAGGTCTTTGGTATCCCAAAGACTCAAGCCTTGAACTAACAGGTTATTCAGATTCTGATTTTGCAGGCTGCAGGTTAGACAGGAAAAGCACAACAGGTGGATGTCAACTCCTTGGTGGCAAGTTGATCAGTTGGAGTAGCAAGAAGCAGAACTCAGTGTCCACTTCTACTGCTGAAGCTGAATACATTGCTGCTGGAAGCTGCTGTGGGCAGATTCTGTGGATGCAGCATCAGCTTGAAGACTATGGGCTTGTGTATAGGAAAAATCCTATTCTGTGTGATAACACAAGTGCCATAGCCATCTCCAACAATCCAGTATTTCACTCAAGAACAAAGCATATTGAAGTCAGACATCACTTCATCAGGGATCACATCCAAAAAGGTAATGTGGAGGTAAGTTTTATTTCCACAAATGAACAGCTTGCAGACATTTTCACCAACCCTCTGGATGAAACAAGGTTTAATTACCTTGTCAGCAAGCTGGGCATGTTAAACAAGAGTGACTAAGTGTCTCTCAACGGTCTAATAATTCGTATGTCTCACACTGCTCAAGTTTCTCTGAACAGCTTAGACAGAACAGGTTATACATGTTCTGTACTTAGTCATTTGTCTGGAAAACTTGAACAGCTTGAACATACAACAGGCTGAACAAAAACAGTTTAACCTGTTTATTCGTCCAGCCTGCTCTGATGGTTCAGTCTTCAACCTGTTCACTTCTTCACACTGTAACCTGTTCATCTATTGAACTCAACCTGTTCTCACAACGGAGAGCAGGCTGAAGGAACAGTTTGAAGGAAGAACAGCTTGAAGACTGAGAACCTTGTTGACCCTGATCATCACAGGTTTGACCATCAGCGTAGACCAACAGTTTAATTACCTTTCTTCATAATTAAGTTTCTTAAATTATGTTTTATTTAACTTAATTACTGCGGATAATGTATGTTACGTGTGTTAGTGATCAAAAAGGTCAAGTGGTCTGACAATGTTTCTGACATGGACACCCGTTCCGTTTTCCGTTAACAAACATTTCAAATCAAACCGCCCAAATCTTTTCTCTCTCATACACACGACCATTCAAAATCCTATAAATACCACCATACTGTTTCATCTTCGTCTTCCTCATCATTCCCCGAAATTCTCAAGAACCCTAAAATCGACTAAGTGTCTTTTGCTTCCTCAAACCTTCAAATTTCTCAAATGGCTCACAGACCCAATCCCTTTCTGCCAGTTTTCGTTGGTGAGGATGTTGTTAAACATTCTTCTGTCACCACGATGCTGACCCTGAAACCCACCAACTACATAGCAAACCTCACAATCCCCAAAAACTATGTGGGGAAGGGTTACGATCAAATGGTGGAATTTCTGCAAGTTCATCCGTTGAACTATGCACTGACTGCATCTCCTGGTGTCCTGTACCAGGAAATGGTATACGAGTTCTGGTACACCTGCTCCTACAATCCAAACACTAAGGTTATCAGAGGTACTATTCTCAATGGGACTCAAACCATTGAGATTACAGTCGATCTTTTGAGGGAAGTTCTTCATCTTCCAGTGGCTGAGAACTATGATCTCCCTCAGCCTGAAAATGAGCAAATGGGCAATCTGCTACGCTTCTGTGGTGTGGCAGAAACCAAGGTTGGAGCTACTTTGTACAGGAAGGAGTTATCACCTACTTACAACTTCTTATTTGCCTCTGTGGCAATGTCGTTCAGCAGCAAGGTTGGTTCCTTTGACCAACTTAGTAGAGATGAATTGCCGATAGTCCTTCAGCTGGTGGATGGGACTACACTTGACATGGCCAAATGGATCTTCTTGAACATGAGAAACCTGGTACAACAAGAGACAAGACCAGCAGCTGTCAGATATCCCAGGTTCCTGAGTCTCATCTTCTGCCATGTCTGTGGTGAGCATCTATATCACTCTCAACCCCTACTTAAAACTGCTGCATTCCCTGTGATAGGGAATAGGGTGTTTCATACTCCTGTATTGGAAAATGAGCCTCCTCTCTCAACACCAATGAGGAGGCTGTTGGGTTTAGTGGAAGGACCCTCTGCTGTGAGGGTGGATCCAGTCACTGCTGCTCCCGGTGGAAAATCCAAAGCCAGGTCTAAGTTGGTAAAAAGGACCTTGGCAGCTGAAGCTGGGCCTGCTAAAAAGAAGGCCAAAACAGCTCAAGCTGAGTCTGCTCCCTTAGCCTCTGTGGCTGAGGAAGAGCAGATTCCTCACCCTGGCTCATTTGTTGAGCCTGAAGCCTTTGTGGCTGGTGCCTCTGTGGCACAAGAGACTATGGAACAGTCCAGCCCCACTGTTCCTGACCCAGTCTCCCATCCAGTCCAAACAGATCCCCTCTCCTCTCCACAATCACCCACTTCATCCATTCGTTATCAAAGAAAATCCTTAGCCAAAAAGAAACTAGCCCAGAAAACAGTCTCCTCTGTTCCCTCTCAACAGGGTTCAGTTGTAAAAGAAGCAACCCAAGCTGCCTCTCCTATTTTGGGAGAAGGTTCAGCTCATTTGGAGCCTGCTTCACTCCAGCCTGAGTCACCCTTGAGTCAGCCTAGACCCTCTGGTTCCTCCCAACAGGAACCAGTTGTACAAATGGAGATACCCACATCAACTATCCCAGCCTCCCAACAGGCTGAGGATATTGAAAGACAGGAGCCCTCTCCGCTCCACACTGAGTCCACACTGTCCCCCACTCATATCTCCTTACACCCTGAGTCTGCACGAGGTGCCCACGCTGCTGATATAGACCAATCAGCAGCTCAGCCTCAAACTTCTGTTCCCCATGATTCAGCTGTTCAACACCAAACAGCTGCTGAGGGACCAACAACACAAGCTGATGAACCTCAGGGATCATACCATCCCTCTGGTGAGGCTGATCCCTCAATGCAAATTCCATCAGCAGGTTTCACCACTGCTGATGTTGAAATGCATATCCCATCTCCCCATGATGAGGTGCCTTTAGACCAAGGCACTGCAGAGGGAACCACCACTGGTCTTCATGAGGGTGCTGCAACACAAGCAGCATCTGAGAGGCCCCAAACATCATCTCCTTCTCCTAATGATGCAGCTACAGCCGCTGCTGAAGGACCCCTTGATCCCTCTAACCTGGGCCACCTTACTTTTGCCCAGGCTATGGAACTATTGTCCAAAGTTTCTCTTCCTTCTCCCTCTCATCCTCAAACACCAGCCTCATCATCATCTTCTCCATCTACTCACTCCAAACAGTCCACCCATACACCACCATCTCCCAAAGACCTGCCTTTGAAGGATCAGCTTTCATTGCTGACCAACAAAGTTGGTTCTTTGGAACATACCATGCACTCCCTACCATCCATAATCTCAGACTCTGTGTCTGAGCAGCTCAAAGGATTCTTTGATACGTTTAAAGAATCCTTCCCAGTTACTCCACAAGCTGACCACTCTCCACAGCTGCTTGCACTCACTGCACAGCTGCAAAATGTATCCAACTCTCTTTCCTCTATCCTCTCCTCACAACAGGACTCTGTGTCCTCTATGACAGCTATTTCTCAACAGCTGTCCTCTCTCCTCACTTCCTGTAATACTACCATTCCTTCCACATTGGCCAGCCTGAACACTCTTATAGGTTCTCTATCAAATTCTGTGTCATCAAACCTTGCTGATGTGCAAGATTCTCTTGAACTTCATCTTGCACAGCTCCAAAGTTTGTTGTTCACAGCTTCTGATAGAGACAACATTGTTAAGCTGACCACTTTTGCTGATTCCCATTCTTCTTCTCTTCAAAACTGTCTTTCCCAGCTTGGTGAGGTGAAGGACAACTTGGCTTACTTAGTGAACAGCCTTGTTGGTCCTAAACCTCCCAAACCTGCTGGCAAGCCTGCTGACTTTGTGTCTTCAGGCAGACCAGGGGTTGAAGTCGCTGCATCATCTCCTTCAAAGGGGGAGAAATCATCTGCCTCGAAGACTAAGTCTAAGGGGGAGAAGATTCCTTCTCCTAAGGAGATACCAGTGTCTGCAACCCAAACTGATCAACCAGCAGAAACAGGTGCAGCTGAAGGTGCTTCCCAAGCTGCTATGCCTACTCAGGCTGGCTCTCCAAACCCTGCTCAGTCTAAGGGGGAGGAAGTCATTCCTGAGGACAGGCCTAGCAGCAAAAGGAGGCACCTTATTCTTTCAGAGGAAAAAGAAGAAGAAGAAGAAGAAGAAAGTATTCCTGAAGCTGCTGTCCCTAAAGCAGCAGCTAAAGGAAAAGAAAAGGCAGCGGTGGATCCTATTGAGCAGAAACAGGCAGAAACTCAGTTTCACAAAGCCAGAGCCAAAGAGATGGGCCTCCCTATGCACAAATACTTTGAGTTTAGGGAAGAACAACTTAAGGCTCTGGAAGAGTTAAGAAAAGAAGAACAATCTGCCAAAGCTGCTAAGTCTCTTGCCCTCCAAGAAGCAAAGAAAATAAAAATGTCTACCTTGGAGGTGCAAAAGAAAATAATGGAAGCTGCCAAGCAATCAGCAGGAGAAAAAGGGAAGGAAGTGGAAAAAGGTACTCAGGTCTCAGTGACCAAATCAACAGTACCTTCTGCCAGAGCCAAATTCCATTTTGACAACTTGGCCAAAAAGAAATTTCATGATGTTGCTACTAGAAGGCTGGCCAAGGAAGGAATTGTCAAAGCTGTTCCCATATCAAGAAAAGGCACTCAGTGGAAACTTCAGATCACAAGGATGGGTGCAACAGGCCCTGAATTGGAATCATATGATCACGCTGATGTGGCTCAAATGGGTTACAGGGAATGGGTGGAACTGGCAGTTGCCCTGAGCCAGTCTAAGTCAGAAACGGCTAAGACTATCAGGGCATACATAAAGAAGCTGATGGAGAGAGTGAGTGAGTTGGGCCTGATCCCTAAAGAAGTCAAAGAGGGTGTCTCTGTGACATCCCCTAAAATCAAGGCCAGAAGGAAAAAGAGAGATTCAGAGCTGGAAGAACTCCTTATGATGATTGAACAAGGAGATTATGCTGTGGAAATTAAAGGAGTTGACCACAGCCTGCCTGAAGGAGTTGAATTTGAAGATGGCAAAGTGATTGAAGAGCCTGAGTTAGGGGCATTTTTTGTGGATCCCTTATCTCAGAAGAAATGTTTTCAAAGAGCTTCTGACCTACACAAAGTTGGTCTTAAGCAGCTTGCAGCCTTCAGAATTGCCACCTCCTTCAGTCAGTCCAGCCAATGGAGAGCAGCTGTCTGGGAAGAGCTGAAAGGATTTTATGACAGAGGTGAGCTCCAAAGTTCTAACTTTATGTTTCTTACAGCTGAACTTGAAGAACATGAAGAAACAAGGGAAGAACTTTTAAAAAGATTCAAAGAAGGGATGCCACCCCCTGTCGAATGAAGTCCACCTGCCATCTGGGTAGGTGAAGAATGGAAGCTGTCCATTAGTTGGACAGGCTTGCCATTATCTGCTCCCGTCTCAAACAGTCCAAATCTTGTACATTAGTTGTACATTCTGTACATTAGTTGTACACAATTACATTAGTTGTAATTTTTTTTATTTTTTACATTAGTTGTAAAATACATTAGCACATTAGTTGTACTTTTGTAAGAACATATGTTGTTCAAATATAGTCAAGAATCAGTGTATATATAAACTGATCTTTTACTTTACTGTAATGTTGTAATTTTATTTCAGCAAATGTACTGTAAAAATATATAGTGATTTTTGACAAAACCAGCTTGGACTGGTTATTGCAAATAGGGGGAGATTGTTAGGCACAAAAAGGCCTCAGTCAAACCTGCTCTACATCTGAGGGGGAGATTTTATAATCAAACCTGTTGATACATTTGAAGGTTGAATTTAAGGCCTGTTATATGCCTTATTGAAACCTGAAAATGATTTGCAATATCAGTCTAAAGCTGTTCTATACGTTGCATGTGTTGCAACCAAGACAGTTTGTCCAAGCTGATCAGTCTGCTGATCAGGCTGGACATAAACTGTCTACGCTGCTCTACACTGTTGAGCAGCTTGGGCATTTTTAAAGTGTTCTGTTCTTTGTGAACAGAACCTGTTCTTTGTGAACAGGCTAAACACTTTATGGAATTTGTTTCCAAGTCATCATGTATTGTTTTTAACTACCAGATCAGTTTACACAGTTGAAGACAAAGTGGAAAGCAGAACCGCTCAGCCTGCCCAAGCTGTTCTGTTACATGAAGACAAACGGATATTTGAAAAAGGGTGACAGACCTTTTTCTTATATCAAAATAGGCCTTTACAAGGAAGAAAGACGCAAAGTTGACATTCCTAAAATGGTTAAAGGCAATGCAACAGTAGAAAGTAAAAAGACAAAAGTTCTGCACAAGAGAAGGCAAGTCTGCTTTTCAGAAAAGTGCAGAAAAGTTATATTGTCTTTTCAAACAAGACTTCTCCTTTTTCATTCTGCCCAATGAAGATGTTTCTCTTAGATCCTCTAAGTGAGTATAAAAGGAAGCTTCTAAGGTCAGAAAGAATGTGAAGAAAGCTAAGTGCTTAAACCAAGAGTGAACGTGCAAGTGTGATATTCATGCATGCAAATCTTCTGTAAACAAGCTTCTGTGTGTCTAAGCTGTTTACCAAAGCTGTTCCTTAAAGTCTTGTAAAATACAGTGAGTGCATCTTAGTGAGTGTGTTCATTGTAATCTAGTTTGAGTGTGTCTTAGACTAGAAACCATACTGTTGTATTCTGTCATCTCAGCTTGAACAATTCCGCAGTCAAGCTTGTTTGTAATTAACATTTGTTGATAATACATACAAACATTGAGAAAAAGAGTGTGTAGTTTTTAAATACTGTATTCACCCCCCCTCTACAGTTTATTACTATATACTTTGGGAACCTTTCGGGACCTACAATTAACTACTTTTACACTACGAAATTGCATAAACATACTCAATTGTTGGCGAGTCGGTCATGTTCTCCCATGTTGGCCTTGAAGAATTATCTATTGTATCGTTCATCTTCTTTTACTGTTTCCGTCGTGATCACCAACCTCAAAAACACAATTAAACTAAACTAAAACAAAACCTTAAAACAAAACCTCAAAAACAGAAGTAAACTAACATTTTGTGCTTTAAAGTCATTGGACATTGTCAAAGTCAACAATTTAACAATTTTTGCTTCAATTTAACCTCAAAAAACAGAATTAAAATACTTTCTGTGCAAAGTCATCAAAGTCAAGAATGTTATAAGTCATCAAAGTCAACAATTTAACACTCTGTGTCATTGCCGACAATTTCAAAAGGCCAGAAGTTTAGGCAATTTATACATAATTTTGTTAGATTGTTTATTCTTATTATTTTTGCTGTTTCACATCATTATCATCATTAATAAATTCCTTTTACATTTACCAAGTTTCTAATTCCTTTTACCCTGTGGCCATTGTCGACAATGTCGAACATCACTATGTTTCTCAAGTTGGACAAGATCTCTTGATTCTATTAATTAAGTATGTCAAGGATTCTATTGATTAACTATTAAACCTACTGATTCTATTGATTAACAGGTAAACCTAAATAAACAATTAAACCTCTAAAACCTCAAAAGCACATTCTGTCATGATCAATCACTCAATAAATTCTAAAGAGCTAACTGTGAGAAAAATCGAGTAACAGAGAAGAAAACAAAATCACATTCGACACATTGATTAGAAACCGAGTAAGAGAATACAGCCAATCACATTCGACACACAAAACCCAGAATCACGTTCGACACAAAAACTCCAAATCTGTTACCTTGATCGAAAACCCGAGACACGGAACAGAGCCACACTAGTACAAAATATGTCTTCCGTCACATTAAAAAACCGTGGCCATAGACCTTTGGCCACAGTTTTATTTTTCATTCAAATCGTGACCAAATGTCGCATCACTTTTGATACCTTATGGCTACATTTAATATTCGTGACTAAATCACATGTAAAATCGTGGCCATAACATAAAACCGTGGCTATATGGTAACAATTTCTATATAGTTGTGGTATATTTTTTTAGTAACTGTGACCATAAAATACTTTTAGTCACAATTTATTATTAACACCATGACAGTTGGATACATTCAGACACACATAAACAATTGATCAGTGGCGTTAACATTCTTACAGACACGTATAAACAAACCTACCGTGGCCACCTGGTATATTTAAAGACGCACAAATATTTAATCGTGACCATTGGATAAATTTATACACACATAATCAGTTAAACCGTAACTATTTGAGACATTTAAACACACCACATGAATGAAACCGTGACAATTGGTAATATTTTAACGCACATAAACTATTAAGTGGTGTGACCATTGGTACATTTAGACATGCATAAACAATTAAACTGTGATCCTAGGGTACACTTAGACACACATAAGTTATTAAAATGTGACGATTGGTTGCCATTGGACATACATAAAGTATTAAACTGTGACAATTGATACATTCTGACACACAAAAATAATTACACCGTGACCATACCATTATTTTAGTCACATAATAATTCGTTTACTCATGACAATTGCTTACTTTTAGACACATGCAACAATACAATCTGTGACCATTAAATACTTTTTTTAACGGCAAACTATCCTACTCCTAAACTACTCATTTACCACAAGACTTACTTTCACCACCTAAATATCAACTTGTCTCCGACGGGAGTTGAACCCGTGACCTCTCACTTGTATCTCCACCCTCTTACCGCCAGGCCAAAGGCCCTTTGGTGACCATCAAATACTTGTTGTCACATTACATTTCTTTTAAAATCACTATTGTTCCTTTTAGACACGAGTAAAAAATTAAACCGTGACAATAAGTTACTTACAGCCACATGTGTTTTCTTTTATCGTTATTGTTGTTTACTTTTAGACATACATAACATTTATAATAGTGACCGTAAAATATTTATAGTATGATGTTGTTTCGTAAATGGTGATCGTTGATTCCTTTTAGTCATACAAAATAAAATAAAGTGTGACCATAAAATACATATACTCACATTCTTTTCCTTTAATTATTACAATTAATTACTTAATTTTAGCCACATATATTAAAATAAGACGTAACCATAAACTACTTGTAGTCATGGTTGTTTTCTTTTATCGTGATTAATATTTAGTTTTTGACACATATAAGACATTTAATCATGACCATAAAATATTTATACTGAAACGTTATTTTTTAAACTATGACAATTGATAACTGTAACCATACAAAACAAACTAAATTATGACCATAAAAAACTTAAAGCTACACTTTGTCTCTTTTAGTATGACAATTAATTACTTTTAGTCACATAAAATAAAATAAGACATGACCATAAACTTCTTGTAGTCATGGTTGTTTTCTTTAATCATAATTAATGTTTACTTTTTGACACATATAATACATTTAACCATTACCACAAAAATACTAATAGTGATAAGTTTTTTCTTAAACTGTGACAATTAATAACATTTAACCACACAAAACTAACTAAATCGTGACCATAAAGTAGTTATAGCCACATTTTGCTGCTTTTATTATGACAATTAATAACATTTACCAACTGATAAAAAAATAAGTCGTGACCATAAACTACTTGTAGTCATGATATTTTTTCTTTTATCATGGTTAATGTTTAGTTTTTGACACACATAACACAATTAACCATGACCATAAAATACTCATATTAACAAGTTTTTTTTTTTTTAACTATGACAATTGATAACCTTTAACCACACAAAACAAAATAAATTGTGACCATAAAATACTTATAAATACATTTTTGTTCTTTTATCATGGTGAATGTTTAGTTTCAGACACAATATATATTAAACTGTGACGATAAAATACTTATAGGGACTTTTTTTTCACTTAAACCATGACCACCGATTACTTTTAGTCACACAAACCAATTCTTCGTGTGACCATAAAGTACTTATGGTCACTGTTTTTTTTCTTTTATCATGAAAACTATTACTTTTACACACTAATAAGAAATAAACTAAACCATGATCATTAGAAAAATATAGTCACAACATTTTTTTGTCATGACTATTGTTTATTTTTAGTTACCTAAAAACAATAAACCGTCACCTTTAAATATTAATAGTCACAAATTTGTTTAATCCGTGACAAAAAAACCCCTTATTTCGATTTTTTTTTAATGTGGATTGATAGCTTTTAGTCACAAAAAAAAAATTAAATCGTGACTTGAATGTACTTATAATCATATCTTTTTCATTTTAATATTACTATTGTTTACATTTAGACACACATAAAAACTTAATCTGTCACCTTTAAATATTAATAGTCACATGCTTGTGTGTCTTAAACTGTGACCGAAACATAATTATGGTGATATGTTTTTTTTTCTTAAACCATGATCATTAAATACTTTTATATACATAAAAGAAATTAAATCGTGACAAAAAAAATACTTAGTCACATTTTTCTCTTTCATCATGAATATAAAATACTTTTACACACACATAAGAAACTAAATCGTGACTATAAAATACTTATAGTCACAATAATTTTCTTATTTCATGACAGTTGTTTACTTTTCGACACGCTTAATGAACTCAATCATGACCATTAAACACTTATAGTCACAATGTTTTTCTTTTACCCTACGTGGCTAATGAACTCCACCCTTTGGACACACAAAGCGATTTCGTAACCATATAAGTTAGTCTTCTGTCACAGTTTATTCATGTGACTAATTCCACCATATAATTTAGACTCATACAATTAGACTTCAGGGTGTCCCTTTGGTCACCGAATGAGATTTCCGTGACCATATACATATTTATCGTCACAGTTAATAACCATCACAAGATTATTATAGACATCAAACAAATAACTGTGACAAACGATGACATTTGGTAACAATGTGGCAACCGTGACAAGTCTTTGTCACGATCCTTATGTTAAACCGTGGCTTAAGGTTTGAATGTGATTTGCAATGGTCACAGTTATTGAGATAAACTGTGGCTATCATAATAATACAAGATCATATATGACCATTTAGTCACGTCAATAACAAAAACTGTGGCTAGGGAGTTTGGACAAAACCGTGACCATAGGTCATTTTTGTACTAGTGCCAATCGATGAAGGGAGATGTTTATGAACGATTGTGTGCTGCTAAACGATGCCTGCTGCTGATCGATGAAGGGAGATGTTTCATCTTCCGTTGCTATCTGTCGATGAAGGTGTTTGGAAAAGAAGCGTGAGTTCCAGAATTGTGATGATATGCAATTTCTTAAGTTTGCAAAAGAAGGGGTATGAATGTCATTAGCAAATATTTTTTTTTCAGGGTTAAAACTTTTATAAAATTAATAGAATTCTTAATTAAAAAAGAATAAATAAATAATTTGGATATATTTAAAAGTTTTAAAGGGTATATATGATATTAAAGTTTTAAATTGGGTAAATATGATATTATGAAGTTTTAGGAGGATATATATGAAATTCTTTTTTTGGCTTGGGTATATATGATATTATACAGTTTTAGAGGGACATATATGAAATTCTCCCTAAAAATAATGCAAATGTTTTAAACACCCTACGGTGCTACAAGGTCTCAAGTCTAAGTCTACATACTGAAAAGCATTACATCACCCGAAATTTATTACAACAACATTTCCATAAATCTGGTACCAAAATAAGCAGTAGATATCTTCAAACACTTCAACAGATGACCTAGCTAGAAGGTCCCGCAGCAGATTTCCTTCTTCCTGTAAAAATTCAACAACTGAGGGGTAAGCGAATGCTTAGTGAATACCAATGATTTTACACATTCCACACATCCTTATGATGCCCCATAAGAGTAACACCGATAATACATACCGTATACTCCCCACGTACTCAAAGTACGCAAACCCAAGCCGCAGCTCCTTCAAGATGACACTCGGCATAAGAAAAACCAACCATCTGAGGCAGACATAACATCGGGGATGACCTACTGTCTATCCTGACCACAGAGGTGTCAAACTCAGCATAGTAAATCAGAGTACAGATGCGACCCGCAGGTCCATCAATAAGATGCACAACAAAGAAACGGACATGCAACAAGTATGAATGTGCATCAACATATACACAAGTTAGTAGAGTGCCAAACGAAAGTGAAACAACATGCCTTAGCAGGCAAAGCAAACATAAAGCAGATGCTGACATGTTAAAATCAAAGGTACTCACAGTGGGTGCGTTAGTTAATATCAGTTAATTTTATTTCTCCTCGGGCTTTCAACCGGATCACAAAGTACCCCACTGTGGGTTAAACAACACCACAAGGGACCTGTTCCATAATGAAAACATATCACATACATGTTCGAGCATCAATTTGTACAATTAAAAGCGTTACAACATTCGGAACCGTCATCCGAAACTCACGTTTAAATCTCATCATTTGAGGTGTTATTATTCCCAATTAACCCTCATTTATTTACCTTAATATGTTACAAAAGGTATCTCAAAAGTGTGTTTAATTAACCATAAATTCGGGTCTTTAAAACCCCATCCGAATTACACATAAACTGCAGGCGACTCGCCTAGTCGAGGTCCGAATTACGGATCCTCGGCCGGATTTCGGATCCATCCGAATTACTTTGACCCATCCGAGTTCGGTTCTTATTTGAGTTCGGTTTCATCTAAGTTCGGGTCTCATCCGAATTCGGGTCCCAACCGAATTCGGATCCAACACTTATGCATTTTTGAAGATTTCATTCAAATGTTCTTGGTGACTCGCCGAGTCGACCCACTGACTCGCCGAGTCGACCAACAGGTCTGCATTCGTGACTGACGGGTTTTACTTCAAAATTGCCAAAAATCCGTTTTTAATCACATGCAATCCTTAGAAAAGTTATATAAACATATATGGGGTGTTTCTACATCATTTTCCCCATCTAAAACACAATCATTCATTCAGATTTGTCCAAAATATGAATATTTCTTCATGAACTCAAAAAGTTATAAAATCTCGGATTTATTACCTTTTTGGACAAATCTAACAACGATTCTTGTTTCTGGAGCTTCTAAGAACTTCAATTGATGATTTCCCACTGATTTAACAAACATGCAACATAAATTTCCAGAATGATGATTCTGAATTTTGAATTTTAAAGTCTCCAAATAAACCCCAAGTTGAGAGATGATGTTCTTACCTTAATTTCCTTTGATTCTTGATAATTTTCAGCTTAAAATCCACGAATTTAGTTCACAATTATGATTCTCAGCAGATTATTTAGAGAGAGATAGAGAGCTCTTGAGTTTGAAATGGTGAAATGAATGTGGAGTGAAAGACTAATAGTCTTTTATTCTCATTTTCGGCTTTTTATCACATTTAGCCCCTCAACTTATCTGATTTCACTAAATACTGATTTTATCTTATTTTTATCACAACCAACATTTATAAATTATCATACTTAATAATAATAATTCAATATTATAAAATTCCTTAATTTCTTAAAATAGCAACCAACTTTTAAATATCCGAATACATAATTATCTTTCATAATCCAACTTAAATATACAAAAATTCATCTAATTATCCCAATTACAATAAATTGAATCTGAGGATGTTACATATGTTAATAGCGAGTTGTAATATATGTATATAAATTGAATTATATATTTCAGATATGGCCGACGATGAGCGTAGCTGTAATATGGGAGGTGATGAAATGGACCCGAAGGAGTCTCAACTACTCCGCAAGATGGCGGAAATGGTAGAGCATGGTCGAATAAGGAATGAGATGATTATGGAAGCAAACTTGAAAGTTTTGCAAGATGTTAGAAATAATGATGAATTAGGTAAAGGGAAAGGTAAGGGACGTGTTGGTTGCTCTTCTAAGTCATTACGGGAAGGATGCACTTTCCAGGACTTTATTAAATGTAGACCTCCCGAGTTTGCAGGAGGGGTTGACCCCCTTCAATCTTTGTATTGGATTAAAGAAGTTGAGAAGAAATTTCGGCTATGTGGATGCGTTGAATCTGACAAAGTGGAGTACGGAGCTGCCTTGCTGACCGGTCCTGCTTTGGTATGGTGGGATGCCAAGATTGCCATGTTGGGGCAAGAGTTTGTAGCTTCTTTGACTTGGGAGCAATTTAAGGACTGATTTAACCGACATTTTAGTCAATTGTCATCCTTGTTAAGAGCTAGGCGTGAGTTCATTCGACTATCCCAAGGTGAAAGGAATGTGGACGACTATATATCGGAGTTTAACTCGATGGCCTTATTCGTGGGACAGCTTGTGGCAGATGAAGCTCACAAGATCGAGTTCTTTGTGGAAGGATTGCGAAGGGAGACTCGGAAATTGTTAGAATATGTGAGATCCCGACATTTGAGAAAGTCGTGAAGTGTGCTAGACTCCGCGAGTACGAATTGTCCCGTGAGGATCGTGTGGTGCATTCCTCGGTGGGAACTATGATTGAAGTTCCCAATGATTTAGTTCGACCGTTGTGTGTGGTATACCCTAGGGAAGTTGATCCCTATTCGTGGTCTCAGATTCGCCCTTCGTCGAGACATCATGTTCCGCCCCAATCTTCGAGATCTAAATCTCGACGTCGATGTTCGAAGTTTCATAGAGGAAAATGTTCAAATGACGCCCTGGTGTGTCATGAATGTGGAGAGGCTGGTCATGTCCGACCTAGATGCCCAATGCGAAATTTAGTTTGTCCGAGGTGTGGCCATGCGGGCCACGTAATTCTGGATTGCCCTCAATGGAAGGCTACTTTTGACGAGAATGAAGTTGCAGCCGAGTATTATGAGTCCCCATAGTGGAGTCTTTTCCTTCTATTTTGATGTCGGGTTCACCTCTTTGAAACCTTGTTATGTATGGTTGCATCCAATTTGGATTTTCATGACAAAATTATCATTGATATGGAATGAATCTATATTTAATTAGTTGGCATAATTAGTAAGGCAATCTTATTCCTGTGAACGTATGATATAATGGTGTGGTTGTAGGCATGAGGCATGGTCAATTGGTGCCAACAACACTCCGACTTTGTAGGAGTGGTGGAATTTATTGTTAGTAAGCGATAATTAGTGTTGAGTAAAATCGATGATTCAAGTAAATGTGTGGCACTTTGACTACCACCCGGTTGATGAGCCAAAACCTAAATGAACTTTAAGATGTAAAAGTTCCTTGTAAAATTTTGGTCGCTATGAGTAGCATTAGATTGTGTCAAATTAGAATGACATCGCCTTGGAAAATTATCCCCAATAGATCTAACTTTGTGTTTGAAAAAGGAAAATTTAATGTTTAATGGTAAATTTCCTGGAAAATTTAGGAGTTGCGTTGGCGCAACGGGGGAAGTGGGCAATTTTTACCTCCAAAATTAGTCAAATGACTATGAATGAGGTTAAACCGATAATGGTTTTGGGGCTTAGCGATAATCGTATTGTCAATAAATGTGGTTGAATAGATGACATGTGTCATCACATTGAAGTTAAACATGATAAATTGTGTGTACTCCTAAATTGTGAAAGGAGAGTATATTTGCTTAAAATGTAAGAGTCAACTTGTCCAACACAATTGAATATTTGGTAATTTAACCCTTAATTTATGAGTAAGGGTGGACGAGCTCTAAGTTGAAATTGAGCAAACAATTGTTGGACTAGCTCTAACTCTCAATTGAGCACTTTTATGATTGTGTCTACTTAAGGCACCAAAATTTTGTTTACTTACATGTGGTCTGTTGAATGAATTGTATTGTGTTGAGTATTAGGATTCCGAGGACGGAATCTTTTAACGGGGGGAGAATTGTAACACCCCAAAATTTGTAAACAATAAAATGACAATTAATTATGACATAATAATGGTTTAATATGGTGTTTGAACCCATTTAAAATAATTGTGTGAAAACTACTTAATTGGGTATTGGATTAATTAATTGTTGCATCTAATAGCATTATAGTTTTTATTTGCAAACAAAAGACTTAGTGGAAGGGGGTAGATTGTATATTTGTGCATAGTTAGGGGGTTGGGGGTGGCCAATTAGGCCAAACCCCCTCCCATTTCTGCTTCAAAACCGTCCAAGAAGACACACACACACACATAACACTTATTTGCAAAGAGGAAAAAGAAAGAAGAAGAAGAATTTCTAGGGTTTTGCTTGGGTAGTCACCAAAGGTTGAACATTGAAGGCTAGAGATCGTTATTTGGTGCTAACATTGAAGGTATAATCACCTCCTTGATTCTTCTTCTTCATTTTCTCTATATTTCTCCATTTTTGGAGATGAAACCTAAATGTGTTTATGTTAAAATGTTTTGTAAATGCTCCAATCTTTTAATATGTTGTTATATGATAAAAATGGAGCCATAATTTGCAACTACATCGGTAGTTTGAGTTAGTTTTGGGTTGAAATCAACCTAGCGCTCAAATGAGCTTCAATGGGTTATGGATTTGAGTTTGTTGTTTTGGTAAGATAAATATGCTCAATCTTGGTCCATATATGTTAAATGTTGATATGGAATCGAATGGAAGTTAGTAGAAGCTCATATGGAGCTTTGAAGAGGTGATTTGGGTTTTAACCCATTTGTGAACTCAAAAGAGTTCATATGAACCAATTGGCAATCTTTTATGATTTAAATGTGTGGGAAGGGTATAAAATAGTCTAAATATGTTATTTAGTGATTTCATGTATTGGTTGGGGTTAAACTCGAGCAAAGGCTCAAGATTGGTGTTCGGAGCCAAAACCGCACGCCAAGTGTTCGGTGAAATGTCACAATGAGTTCTTAATCATTGTTGGGTTGAATTGAATGATTAAATATAAATTGAATGTCTAAACATAGCCCAAATATGTTATTTATAACAATGGAATTAAATAGAAGCTAGTAGGAACTCATTTGAAGTTTTGAAGGCTTAGTTTGGGTTTTGGTCATTTGAAACCCATTTGGAGTTCGTGTGAACTCCATGAAACAGTAAAATGCTATATTATAGTATAATATGTTTGGAAAGTGTTCAATTGTGTTATTAAAGTGTTTTCATGAGTCTGGAAACACAAAGTATGTGCAACAACTCAAATTGGTGAAGTCCCTCCAAAGTTACAAAAACGTTTATGGAAGTTTTGGGGACTTTGAGTGCATTTGTGTCAAAAATGAGCTGGGAGCTGTCCAGAAGGGGGGTAGCGGCGCGACTAACCTCTTGGTCGCGCCATGACGAACTTTCTGCCCCTAAAAATGAGTTTGCTTGGTCGAGGGTCGATGCCTGGGTCTTATTCTTGCATCACACCTCTAAATTAAGTGTTTAAAGGCTTTGAGGGCCTTGGATCGAGTCCGGAACTCCTAGGGCCTCATATGAACTTAGTACTTTCGGTTTGATAACCCAATACCGTTAGCCTACTCTTAGGGGCTTATCTTGTGTTCGAGGGCTTACGTGTACGCGTTATGAATGCTTCTAGGTGAATTGAGTCGAAAGGAGCTTGATTGCAAGCTTTAGCCATTCTCCGGGCTATTGTGGCTTTATTGGAAGGCATTGGAATCTTCTAAACCAATCACTCTGAGTTCTAGGACTAATGTAGATGAATGATTACATGTTAATTGTTGTTTATGCCTTTGTTGATAACATGCTACTTGATCATGCATATTCACATGCTATAGATGGATTCATTGTAGCCTTATTGAACATGTTGTCATGCATCATGAATTGAAAAGTGAATTGCCATGATAGTTGACATAGTTGTGTATTGGTTTGTTATGCAAATCATATAGTATGTCTAACCGTTTATCGGTATAAATAATATTGGTTGGAAGTTGGTAATTCACGTTTGATGATCTAGTAGGTTGGACTAATCACTTTTGTGATTGATTAATAATAGTTGGGATATAATCACTTATGTGTTGGATAGACATGGTTAGCATGTAATTTTTATTTATATTAATCTTAGAATTCACTAAACAACATTTGTTGTTTACCCCTTTTAATTGTTAACCTTTTTCAGGTGTTGAGCTATCGAGCGGGAAGTACATATTCTTCGTTGTTGTCGAAGTTTGTAGACTCGAGACTAACGATATGCTTTGGTAATTGTGTTGGGTTTGGGTTAGTCGACCTCTTGGACTTGACTATTCGTTTGCAGGATCATGACCTGTAACCTTGTAGATTTAATAATTGTTATTCGGATGCATCACTTATGATGTATTAGTTGTAAAAGTTTTAATTCTACCCTAATTCCACAAGTGTTGATGTATTAATTATTGATAATTACACTTAAATATATATTACTGTTGTATGAGTGTTTCAAACAACCTCCACGATATCCCATCGTAGTAATCGGCCCCCACGATAACCAATCGTAGATATCAACTCTCGCGATAACCCATCGCGGATATCAGATCCCGCGATAACCCATCGCGAACCCCGACCTTCACGATAACCCATCGTGGCAACTCGGGTGGATTTCATCTCATATTTTCACTCTAGCTCAGCTCATGTACATAATTATCACAATTATAAGAGAGGTAAGTCATACCTGATGTGCAACTTCCCTTTCTCGTATCATAATTATATATCTCATATAAACAGTTTTAAGACTTGTAAGAAAGGTGTGCATTTTAAAAATATTTGTGTACTCGCCTGGATCACAACAACTGACTCCCACAAACGCCGGTAATAACTTTCTCGCTCTCCCGAGCGCGGTCGCGCTGACCCCGTCACGGGCCGTGCTCATGACCCTAGCCCGTACTTGACCCCGCGCTACTCATCGCGTCCACGCTTAACCCATTGCGACCGCGATCGCGGTGAGTTGCAGGTCCCCTGCTCTTGTTCACACCTCTGTCCAGGGGAGTTTCAATCTCCTAAATCGTTTACCAGTCATATGAACTCATAAAAACGATACACAAACACTTGTAAAGTCATAACAAACCAATTCGCAGCTCATAATTTTGCATAACACAATCAAACCTCATTCAAATTAGAGTTTTCTTACCTTTCAAGTTGAAGAACACTCTTGTAAACTTTAAGGTGAAAGAAGGAAAAGCAAAAGAGTAAACGTATATACGTTTTCAATATTTCATGGATTCGACACCGACAACTGACCTCGTTATCACATTTCCACAATTAATATCAGTAAATCCCATTTGATCCCGTGAATCGATAATTATTGATAATCCGCTAAAATTATATCTCGATGACACGCATACGCGACCCCAACACGTATTAATTCCACTAATCGCAATACCGTTGGCCCAATACAATATTAATAGTTTAATCAGCCAATAGATTAAATCCACGTAATATATCTCAAAAGTGGGATGCTACAATATTGTGTTATGTTTACTTTTAAATATTGTGATGCCAAAATGTGTTCTCCTTTATTATTTAGATTTTTTTATATGATTTGTATATAATTTTAAAAAATATATAATAATGTTTCTATTAAATTTAATTTTATTTAATTTTATAGGTGTTCTATATTAGTATTGTAATTTTTTCATTTAAAATGTTATTTTATTTATTTTATTATTTATCATAGTTGTTTTTTTATAAATTTATATATTTTTAATTAATATAATTGTTAAAAATTAACAAATGTCAAATAGATAATGATGACAAATAAAATTTGGGATAATGTCAACTAGTGGATAGATTTAATTATTTATTAATGTTTATAGATATTTAAATAATAAATTGTATTTATCTTGTATTTTATTTTATTTTGAAATTAAAATACGTATTTATCTTTTTAAGTGAAAATGGCAATGTCATGTGACAAAATATGTTCTCCTTTATTTTATAGACTAGTTTATTAACCCACGAATTAAATGGATAAATTTTAAATAATAATTGGTTATATAAAATGTATGTAAGCATAAAATTAAACCATATAAATATTAATTTTTTATTAAAAAATACAAGAAATGTACAGTTATTTGTCAAATATTATATATCTGTCTTTCTAAATATACAATAGTATTTATTACCAAAAAAAAAAATTCATTTCTAAATTTCTGTTTGTGTGTGTATATATATAATAAATACTAAGTTAGATTTAACTCTGTCTGTATTTAATTTAGATTAAAAAAGGATAAAAAATTTACAAATTATGCAAATAAAAATAGGGTTTATTACGAAAAAACAACATGATTTCACGGTTTTTGCGTTTTCGTCCCTCAATGTTATTTTTTAGTTTTATAAAATTTGACTATTAGACCCCGGTTTTAATTATTAAATCGGGGTTTAGAGTGAAAAACCAAGTTCTAATGTTTATTTTTCACTAAATCAAAAATAAAAAATTAACTTGAGAACTTTTATGAAAAAAATAACATGGAGGGACGAAAACACAAAAAACGTGAAAACATATCTGTTTATTTCATTATAAATCCATAAAATATGATTTATTAAAATAGTGTCATGTGACAATCTTTATATTTTTAGTTGACATATTTGATATATACTAATATATTTTACTACAATAAAAAAACATGTTATCAAACATGTTTTTTATTAATATTATTTTGTCCTTTACAAATATAATCTTATTTATTTGGATTTATTATGAAAAAACTAACATATTTTTACGTTTTTTGCGTTTTCGTCCCTGCATGTTAATTTTCTACACAAAAGTCCTCAAGTTAATATTATATTTTTGGTTTAGTGAAATTTGGATATTAAAACCCGGTTTTTCAGTTTTTAAAAACCCGGTTTACTAATTATAACTGAGCTCTAATAGTCAAATTTCACAAAACTAAAAAGAATCATAACTTGAGGATTTTCTGGAAAACAATAACATTAAGGGATGAAATCGTAAAAACATTAAAGCATGTTGGTTTCTTTCATAATAAACCCAATTTATTTTAAAATTTTATTTTATATTTATATATTTTTAATTGATATAGTTTAAGAATTTTAACTTTATAATTTTTATTTAAATTTATGGATGGATTATAATAAGATTTTTTTAATTTTATATATAGATTAACTAAAGATTAACAAATTGTTAAATAAATAATAATGACAAATAATATCATTGGATAATGTCAAATAGTGGATATAGTTAATTATTTTTATTTTATATTAAATATACTATAGTGTATTCACGAGCCGTCGTTGTGGCTCGTAGAAATAACCTTAAATCTAACTATTAGCGTAGAAAAGTAAGGGTCGAATCCGCAGGGAGCGCGTAGGTTTATTAAGGTTAATTAGCTAGTTTCTTTAGGTTTATAAAAGCGATTAAATTGTGAAATGAGTGATTTGTTTTGTATAATGATTACGATTAAATTATAACTAAAACAACGGCAAACAACTAACGGATTGATTATCAACGCAAGTAAAGATAACTATTTACGGAATCATTACGGCATACGTTATTACCCACTTGAATTTCATGCAATAATCACATAGACATAATTAATTGCGTAGTTAAATTAATCATACATATTTTAATCAATAAATCTCGGCATAGCGTATGCAACGTTAATTACTTGTGTTAATCCCTAAACTAATGGACTTGGCACAAATAATAACATTACTATGAACTATCTTGCTTTTACCAATCAAAACATATAATCATAACAATAACCGAATGCTTATCATTTGCATTACACATAGAATATTCAATCAACACAAAATAACTCAAAACATAATTGAAATTCAATAAAGTATAACTTAGCCGTAGATCCTCCGCAAACGGCTATAGTGTTTAGCCGCTCATCGTGTGGTCTTCACCGGGAATGGTTGGAGACATCATCGTAGGCTTTGAAAGGTTGCAAACACCTTCTTCGTACTTGAATCATGAATCCACTCCGACAGGGTTTCGCCGCTTCTTTCAACACTTTCGGGGGTGTCTAAAATCGGCCGCAAATGTTTTGTATTTATAGAGGACGAATGGTTTAGGGTTTTGGGCTAAAAAATGTGTCTCCAAGCTTTTTACACCGTAAGGCGTAGCCCTGCGCCCCCTGCACCCGGGGGTACGCCAGCCTGCGCTAAAACTGATCTTGAACTCAGAATTTTAATGTTTTGGGGCGTAGGATGGGCGTAGACCTACTCCCCGACCTGCGCCTTTTGAGATGAATTTTTTCGTGGAGCTTTGAAATGACTTCTGGACCCTGTAGTTACGAAGTGAACATGCATATATGAGCCTTTAAAACTACTGAAAACACACAATAATACAGTCTTATCATGTATTTATCATTTGTAGATGTTATTTAATAATATTATATTTTTTTTCTTTTAAACTATAATCTTGTTTGTTTTAATATTTTATTTGAAGTTTATAGATAAATTACATGATTTAAGATCTTTTTTATTTTTATTTTTTTTAAAGTTTAGATTTAGATTAAATAAAAAATTAACAAATGTCAAATAGATAAGGATGATAAATAATATTATTAGATAATGTCAAATTGGATAGAATTAATTAAATATTTAATGTTTATAGATATTAGAAATAACAAATTGTATTTATCTTTTTTTATTATTTTATTTTAAAAATAATTAAATGTATTTATCTTTTAGGTGAACGTGGTGACGCCATGTGGCGTTTTGTGTTCTCCTTTATTATATATATATACTAGTTTTTTTTATCAATGTATTACATGGGATATAATTAAATTAATTGTATTTGTTAAACTTTATATTTCGATAATGTGGATTTTATTTTCTAATAATTAGTTAACTTTATTTCCATGTAATTTATTTCAAGTATTTATTTCTTTTGTAATTTCCTTAGTGCATTTTAGAAGTTTAGGGGGCTGTTTGTAATTATCTGATACTTGAATTAATTATGCAAGGGAAAACCCACCTGGGGTTTCCCACAACATTTGGCGTATTTTCTTATTCAACAATATTACGGCCGCCACAATTTACCAATTCTCTCTCAATATTCATATTCGATAATAGAGTGATTTTCATTCTTATTGCATTGAATCTTTTGTTGATATTAAATCTGAGTGCTGATTATCATTTGGGACGATTACAACGATTGGTATCAGAGCCGGAGAAAAGGATTTCAATGATTTAGATTCTTGTTCTTCGGTGTCCTTCGTGTTCTTTATCCAATCCCACGGTTTTGATTGTAAATCCTTTTCAATATTATGTTTTTACCTGTTTTTCTCTCTTATAATCATCTAAAATTAACCTTGTACTGATTTCGAGCCTATCTAGTTCTTTCTTTATCTTTTTTAATTATTTATTTGCTGACATTGATTATCGGATATTTGGGTTGTATTCTCGGTTTTTGGTTCAAAAATCCATATTTTTAGGTTTTTTGGTCATTTGTTATTCACAAAACTTGTGTTAAATATCAAACTAAACATTTAAAAATTATTTTCAGGTCTTAATCTGCATTTTTATTAATTCTGAAAAACTGGAATTTAATCACTAAGTTCAAAATTCGGACAATCTCGGACCAAATTTGGATCACAACTCGGATCATATTTCGGACCAATTCGTACCAAATTTTAACATCTTTCGGACGAAATCTCGGATCCCATCCGAAATACTGTTAAAACATTTTTCGGGTGCTTAAAAATACTTGTTCCTCACTATTAAACATTTTCAAAACCAACTCACATCATCCGAAATTCGGATCACAAACCGAATTTGGATCACCAGAGTTGCATTTCTTTGAAGTTCCCATCCGAGATACTGATCATCATCCGAATTTCGATACACCCGAGTTTCCATCCATCCGAGTTTCATATCACCGGACTTACTGTCTTCATCTGAAATTCATCCATCCGAGTTACTTTCATCCGAGTTGCTGTTCACCCGAATTCGGATCATCCGATATTCGTTTCTTGTCCATATGAAAAATCAGTTTCCACTTCAAAAGATCTTAAATTTTTAATCAGCAATTCACACATCATGTCTAGAGAAGGCCTTGTTCTTGGATCAGAGAACAGACCACCTGTTCTCTATCCAGATGAGTACGAATAGTGGAAGCAAATGTTTCTAAAATTCATTGGCATGCAGCCCAATGGGAATATGTTGATCCAATGTATCATACAAGGACATGCTATCTATTATCAGGAATGTCCTTCTAGACTAGATGTTGATCCACCAGTCCCAGCATCAAAAATAGTTCGTGAACCTTCCACTGAAGCAGAAAGGGACAGACAACATGCCGACAAAAGGGCAGAATATCTCGTTTATCAGGCTCTTCCCACTGATATCCTGATATCCTTGTTGGAGTTGACAACAAAAAGTCAGCTAAAGAAATGTGGGATGAATTAGAAATGCAAATGCTTGTGGCCGACTTAGATGACATGGCATAAATAGGGAAGCAAAGGCTAAATTACTGAGTTCCGGGCCAAAGATGGGGAGTCTCTTCAAGGTACCTTCACAAGGTTCTGTGCAGTTCTTAATGAGCTGAACAAACTGCATGTAACACCCTACTTTTACAACTAATGCCACATAGGACTTATAGTCCACCTCATCCAAATAATAACGACATCATCAAGGGGTAAACAGCTAATTAACTACTAAGCGCCATTATCAACATAAAGTAGCAATGAGACGGTAACCATCCCCCGTCGATAACATCAGTCAACCACAACATGGGTATAGGTTACAATCATCCAACATGTCACTGGCTGATAAGCCAAACCACAGAATATCGAGACTACTTACGAAAGTAGTCACTAACTACGGTCCACGCGGCAGGTCCCGACTACTGCCCGCTGTATCCCTAGCCTCAGTCCTCGCACCTGAGATCCACGGTTAAAACAACAGTCAGCGGAAAGCTGGTGAGTTACTATAAATAACTTTAAAACAGTTTATAAAATAGTTAGCACAATATAACGACTAATAATCAACATGCGGCCGACGACAACTGCCTGACGCCTCATCGGGAGCGACCCGGAGTAGCCTACATAGCCCACTCCACAAAGTAGTGGGTAGTCAGGACCTCTAAGTTGGGAATGACCCAACAGGACTCTCTACTCTGCGCACCACACCAGTACGCGTAATCCACGTGATCTGCTCTGTGCTAACGAGTGTCAACATATAAAAGGATCCGCACCGGACCCGGATAATAAACAACAAGTAGGTAACTCACCTGGAGCACGACTACAGGCTCGCTATCAACTATGTTCTCTACAATTCCCAGGCTTAGCTACGAATCCTGGCAACAATAAATACAACTATACTGTAACGACTAGCTACTAAACCCACAACAACTAACTACTAAATTTACGGACTCAACATCAGTCCACGGACCCGGACCCACGAGCGCGACCAGGAGCACGGCCACGATCGCGGTCGCGGTCGCGGTATGGGAGTGCGAGCGCGATCCCACCGCCATCGATCACCTCAACCGACTCACCCTGATCGCGGTCGCGACCAGGGGAGCGCGGTCGCGCTGCGGCGACGAACAGAACAGAGGAGTCTCTGTTTCTAAACAGCCACGAGATTCACTATTAATCTCGATTTCATACACTTCAGGGGTTCTAATCCAACCCCCAAACTACTTTAGCTACTTAAAACAATAATTCAATTTATTGGGTATGAATCACCAACCTTAATCCTCTTTTGTAATTTGTGCTCTAACAAGAAGAAGGAATCAAGTTCTTCACTTATGGTTGCTTTTGATCCTCTTCCTATGTCTCTCCCCTTTGATTTTCAGCTGAAACACATATGCACACACTCACACCTTTGAGTTCAATGAGGAAAGTAGGAAAAAGGAATAGGCCACATGTATATATACGTTTTGGGTCCGTCACCCAACTAAAACGGGTTCGATACTCATTAATCACTGGGTAAACACCCGTTCACCCAATTAATCTCAAATTAACGACTCGGGTTTAGAATGCTAATTAACTCATTAAAACAACCCCAGACCCATAATTATCACTAGATAGGTTATTATCGCAACCGATTGAAATTACACGTAATAGCAACTTACTTTCATCGACTCACTTGTAATTACTCAATTAAATTTTACCAACTCATCAAGATAACTCTTAAAGCCAATAAATAAATTACACGTACCTGTTGCTAGATTCCGGATGTTACAAATCCTCCCCTCTAGAACATACCTTCCTCGGGATCTTAACTCAGGTGAATAAATGCGGATAACGCTGTCGCATGTCCGCCTCGGGCTCCCAGGTAGCACTGGAACCCTTATGGTACCGCCACTGCACCAACACCAGTGGAATCTCCTTCTTCCTTAATTTCTTAACCTTGCGATCCAGTATAGTCTCGAGATGCTCAACGTATCTCAGCTTCTCATCCACCTCGATCTCTGACATGGGAACCGTCTCCTCATGTGGGGCCAATCATCATCGCATGTAACTAACATGAAAGTTAGAGTGTACCCCACGCAGCTCTGGGGGCAACTCCAATCGGTAGGCCTACGTGCCCACTCGCTCGACTATACAAACCGGCCCAATAAATCTCGGACTGAGCCTACCTCACTTCCGGAATCGAATCACGCCCTTCCACAGGGATACCTTCAGTAGTACCCACTTGCCCACGTCAAACTCTAATTCCTTGGTCCTCTTATCGGCATAACACTTTTTTCGGCTTTGAGCTACCTGTAGCCTTTCTCTGACCACTGCTATCTTCTCACTGGCCTGCTGAATAATCTCAGGACCTGTAATCTCTTTCTCTCCCACCTCGGTCCAACACACGGGAGTACGACATTTACGACCGTATAATGCTTCGAACGGAGGCATCTTAATATTGGAGTGGTAGCTGTTATTATAAGCAAATTCAACTAACGGCAAATGCGAATCCCAACTACCACCAAAATCCACCACACAAGCTCGTAGCATATCCTCCATTGTCTGGATCGTACGCTCAGACTGGCCGTCGGACTGGGGATAGTAAGCAGTACTCATCTGAACTCGAGTACCTAACGCTTGCTGCAGACTATGCCAGAAGGTAGACGTGAATCGAGCATCTCTATCGGAAACTATCGAGGCTGGAACTCCATGACGGTAGACAATCTCATATAGATAAATTCGAGCGAGCTGCTCCAACGTATAGGTCTCCCGGATCGGCAAGAAATGCACTGTCTTCGTAAGCCGATTTACTATCACCCATATCGCATCGTAACCACGTGGAGTCCGCGGTAACTTCTTAACGAAGTCCATCGTGATATGCTCCCAACTCCACTGAGGAATCTCTAGTGGTTGTAAACGGCCATGAGGCTTCTGGTGCTCGGCCTTCACCTGCAGGCAAGTCAGACAATGCTCAACGAACTCGGCTATATCCCGTTTCATACCGGGCTACCAATACAACACGCGGAGATCCTGGTACATCTTCATACTACCGGGGTGAATAGCAAGGCGGGACTTATGGGAATCTTCCAAGATCAACTGGCGTACCTCACCGGCCTTAGGGACCCAAACTTGTCGGTCTCGAACTCTTGTAACTGACTTAGAGTATGCTCTCTCCGGTGATTCTCTGTACGCATCCCGATGGCCTGTGCCTCTTGAAGTCTCTCTATCAGGGTAGATGTCACCTCGTCCCTGTAATTACGGACTCGACTCGAAGATCCGTGCTCCTTTCGGCTGAGCGCGTCTGCCACTACATTCGCCTTACCCGGGTGGTATTGAATGTCACAATCATAGTCCTTAATCAACTCTAGTCCCCGTCTCTGTCGCATATTCAGATCACACTGGCTGAATAGATACTGGAGATTCTTATGATCAGTAAACAACGTAAACGGAACCCCGTATAGATAATGGCGCCAAATCTTCAGCGCAAAAACGATAGCCGTCAACTCTAGATCATGGGTCAAATAGTTCTTCTCAGTGTCCTTCAACTGACGAGAAACATAAGCAATCACTTGGCCCTTCTGCATCAATACACATCCTAACCCTGTCCCCGTAGCGTTAGTATACATAACAAAATCACTGGTGCCTTCAGGCAGGGCTAATATTGGAGCTTGGCACAATCGACGCTTTATCTCCTAAAAAACAAACTCCTGATCTTCGGTCCACTCAAACGGGACTGACTGACGAGTCAGACGAGTCAATGGCGCTGCAATCAAGGCGAAATCCTGGATAAATCGACGATAATATCCGGCTAACCCTAGGAAACTGCGAATCTCTGCTACACTCCGGGGCCTTTCCCAACTCATGACAGCCTCTATCTTAGCTGGGTCTACAGAAACACCCTCGCCGCTAACAACGTGGCCCAGAAACTGAACCTCTCGAAGCCAAAACTCACACTTCGAGAACTTCGCGTACAACTTCTCTCGCCGCAACACACTAAGAATCTCTCGCAGGTGCGCCACATGCTCCTCCGCTGATTGGGAATATATCAGGATGTCATCTATGAACACTATAATAAACTGATCAAGATACGGACGACATACCCTATTCATCAGGTCTATGAAAGCTGCTGGGGCGTTGGTTAGCCTAAACGGCATAACCAAGAACTCGTAGTGACCATATCGGGTCCTGAATGTTGTTTTCGTTGTATCCTGGTCATAAACCTTCAGCTGATGATATCCCGAACGCAAGTCGATCTTCGAACACACTGGCCCCCTGCAACTTATCGAACAAATCATCTATCCGCGGAAGAGGATAACGGTTCTGTTGGGTTTCCTATACCCTTGCTAGGTTAAATTAAAACTTTGCGGAAAATTAAATAACCTAACTATGCAAGAATATAAAACCTTAAGGATCTAACCAAATAAGCGAAGCAACTAATTATTAAAATAAAGAGATGAATACAAATTTTTGATTGTTAGAGAACTTAGAATTGAATGAGCGAGGAATGAAGCAGGTAGGGCTGCTTATTTATAGGTTTTAGAAACCTAAAAATTTTTGATCCCAAATCCATGTGGGATGGATTGGTGGCCGGCCCCCCCTATTAGGGTTTAGGGGGTGCCCTGTTGACTATCAACTAATTGCAGTTTAGCCCCTGTACTTTCTCAATTAATTCTATTAGCTTCCGGTTAATTTATTAACTATTAATAAATTAACAAACTAACCCATTAATCAAATATAATAAATTATTTAGTTTCTAATTAATTTATTAAACATAATAAATTAACAAACTAATTAACATTATATATTTAAGTTAATCATCTTCTCTTTACAATTCATTGCATGCACCCAAAAAGGATCCAGCCTGATAACAATATGTTTACAAATAATTGTGACTTGGACACTAATTCCAACAGTCTCCCACTTGGACAAGTTGGCAACTATTTGTCTAAACACATTCTATTACTAGCCTTCCTAGCTACTCGATACAGCTGCCGAACTCTGAATCATATCAGAGCTAATCCTTTAGATAAGGAATCAACTATTCCTTCGTTCTCTGATATCGTATGAAACTAAGACATGGATTATAATCAATCTTTGGTTTCAAAATTATGTTTCTGATTTCCGATTAATATGACTATATGAGACTTATTAATTGAACAATTCAATTTTGTCTCGGTCGGGCCCGACACTCTAGAGTCAACGTTTAATCATCAGAAGGCCCATAGATATCGCTTTTCCATATAGGCAAAAGGAACGAATAAGCTTCGCATACACAGCGCTAGCTAACTAATAACATCGTAACTAGATACATCCGTTATAACTGGCAGTTACGCACATCGTTTGAATGCACTAAGGTATGACAGACCAGAAAACCGCAACTTCAATGTATCTCCGTCTGAAGAATAGAGGATATTATCATCTTGGAAATACTTATGATTTGATCCATGAAGTATCTTTCCAAGTGCGAGTGCCCTATACTTAAATCTCCATTAAGTACCCATGAATGTTGCAGCAATCTCTATGCTATGTCAAACTCTTGACAGTCTACTAACATTCCATGACAGTCTTTATTCAATACTAACTCCCGGTAGTACGAACGACTGAGGTATTTGAATAAAATTAATTACTCTGGGAGTTGGTTCTAAACATGCAAAAGGAAACACAACGATAATTAATAGAAGATGGCAGCACTTTGCAAATAAATAAATCTCCATTATTTAATCACCAAATCCATTACAATTTCAAATCATTGTTACAATGTTTCAAATTCAAAACTAGCTACTAAACTTTACATTATCTCGTAATCCTATGCTAACAGCATGACTATAGTATTTCGGTTGAGAAAGTGGCTTTGTGAACGGATCAGCTGGATTCTCCTCTGATCGCACTCTTTTCACAATCACATGTCCTTCTTCAACCTTGCTACGAACAAAGTGGTACTTCCGATCAATATGCTTGGACTTTCCATGATCTTGGGTTCTTTAGTCAACGAAACAGCACTTTCGTTGTCGCAGAATATTTCGACGGGGTCTTGAACCGTTGGGACAACTCCAAGATCTCCAATGAAATTCTTCAACCAGATGGCTTCCTTTGAGGCTTCTGAGGCCGCAATATATTCTGACTCGCAGGTAGAGTCTGCCACGGTTTCCTGCTTCGAACTCTTCCACGTCACGGCTCCCCCGTTCAATAAGAACACCCAACCAGATTGTGATCGACAGTCATCTCTATCCGTTTGGAAACTCGCATCGCAATAACCGGTTACTTTGAGTTCATCCTGTCCACCGTAAACCAAGAACCTGTCTTTAGTATGTCTTAAATACTTAAGAATATTATTGACCGCCGTCCAATGACCTTCACCAGGGTCTTGCTGATGTCGACTCACCATGCTTAAACCAAATGAGACATTAGGCCTCGTACATGTCATGGCATACATTATAGATCCTATGGCCGAAGCATATGGAACTCGACTCATTCTGTCTCGTTCCTCCTGTGTCTTCGGGCTCATGTCTTTACTAATCTTTATGCCATGAGCAAAGGGAAGGTTCCCCTTCTTAGACTTCTCCATACTGAACCTTTTCAGTATTTTGTCCAAGTACGTATCCTGGCTTAGTCCTATTAGACATCTCGTTCTATCTCTATAAATCTTTATACCTAGAATAAAAGCTGCATCTCCTAGATCCTTCATAGCGAAACATCTTCCCAACCAATCTTTTACACTCTGTAATGTTGGGATGTCGTTTCCTATAAGTAATATGTCATCGACATATAATACCAGGAAGACTACAGTGCTCCCACTGACCTTGACATATATGCAGGACTCATCTTCGCTTCTAGAAAATCCAAACTCTGTGATTTTCTCATGAAAGCAAAGATTCCAGCTTCGAGAAGCTTGCTTAAGTCCATAAATGGACTTCTGAAGCTTACACACTTTTTTAGGATACTTGGTGTCTACAAAACCTTCAGGTTGTGTCATAAACACATCCTCTGTCAATTTCTCGTTAAGGAAAGCGGGTTTGACATCCATCTGCCAAATTTCATAGTCATGAAACGCAGCTATTGCCAGAACTATCCTTATGGATTTAATCTTAGCTACCGGTGAAAAGGTTTCCTCATAGTCAATCTCGTAGGTTTGAGTATAGCCCTTTGCCACCAGCCTAGCTTTGTAAGTGTGTACTTTCCCGTTCATATCCGTTTCTTGAATATCCACTTACAACCCACCGTCTTTAGACCGGGTGTGGGATCAACCAAGTTCCAAACTTGGTTGCCATACATGGATTCAATCTCGCTATCCATAGCTTCTTTCCATTTGGCTGCCTCGGCCTGCCAACGCTTCCCGGTAGTTAGCTGGTTCATCTAAGTCGACTAGTGTACTATCACTAATCATATCATCCTTTTCAATATGGAAACCAAAGTAGAACTCAGGAGGATTGCTAACTCTACCGGATCTGCGCAAAGGTAAGGATATGTCATTGGGTTCAACATGCATCTCAGCCTCATGTTGATGGCCAGTGTTTGCAGTTGGTTCTTCATCGGTAGTATCTTGAATCTCATCAAGATCGATCTTACTCCCACTGTCCTCTTTAGATATTATCTCCTTCTCGAGGAACACTCCTCTTCGAGATACAAACACTACGTTTTCACGTGGTTTGTAAAATAGATATCCAAATGACTCTTGTGGGTAACCGACGAATAGACACTTTTTAGATCTTTGACTGAGTATGTCAGAGGTCTCTCGTCCAACGAAGACTTCACAACCCCAGATCTTGATGTGACCAAGGGAAGGACTCTTTCCCTTCCACATCTCGTAAGGTGTGTTTGAAACTTTCTTGGTGGGTACTAGATTTAGAATATGTGCCGCAGTTTCTAATTCATAACCCCAGAAACTTACTGGAAGTGTTGCTCTACTCATCATAGATCGGACCATGTCTAACAAGGTCCTGTTTCTCCTCTCCGCAACTCCGTTGAGTTGTGGTGTTCTAGGAGGTGTTAACTGGGAAACTATTCCACAGCTTCTAAGATGATCGAGAAACTCGATACTAAGGTACTCTCCTCCCCTGTCGGAGCGGAGAACCTTTATCTTTCTGCCCAGTTGATTCTCTACTTCACTTTGATATCTTTTGAATGTCTCAAAAGTGTCGGACTTATGTTTAATTAAATAAACATATCCAAATCTACTATAGTCATCTGTAAAGGTGACATAGTATCGATTTTCCCCTTTTGTAGCACATCGGAATGGCCCACATACATCTGTGTGGACCAAATCCAATAGTCCTTCACCTCTTTCACACGTTCCTGTGAATGGTGATTTTGTCATCTTGCCCAGTAAACAGGATTCGCATACATCATCCGATTTTAGGTTGAATGATTCCAACACTCCATCCTTTTGGAGTTGGGCAATGCGTTTCTTGTTAATGTGCCCAAGGGGACAGTGCCACAATTTGGACTTATCAATTTCGTTAGAATCAATATTAAATAATAGGTTGTTATCACACTCAACAGTTTCATATATGCCATTATAAGGACAAGCTTTGAATATAAAATTATCATTCAAATAAACCAAAATACTTCCATTATTATTATCTGTTGGGAAATAGTTTAAGTATACTCAAGCTGTTAGTTTAGACTTCTCAGACTGTTAGTAGATTTTACATGTAAATACAAAGTTCATGCTGCTAGTTGAAGAAACTCGAGCTGCCAGTGTAAAAGTTCAAGCTGCCAGAGCAAAACAACTCAAGCTGCTCAGTTCATGCTGTCAAGAAATTCAAGCTGCTCAATAGTTTCAGAAACCAGTAAGTGCTGATTTTCAGGAAACGATATCTACATGAAGATTCCAGCATATCTACTATCAGAGAAGTCATAGTTCGTCAAGGAAACATATCAAGAAAGCAATATAAATACATAGAATAGGTCATTCTATTGTATAGTAGTTTCTGCATATTTTTGAGTCTGTAATTGCTTTATTGATAGAGTTTTCATAAGCCTCTAAGGTTGTAAAACCCTAAGAACAATCTGTGTTCTTCGTCTAATCAAAACAGATTAGAGGTGATTGTAATCATTAAATTCAGCAATACAAACAGTCTTGATTAATTCCTGTGTGTTTATTTATTATTGTTTCTGAAAGTTTTTGTTAAAATAATTAAGTGTTATTCCGCAAACTTCTTGATTAAACTTTGATTCAAAGCATGATTATTGATTTATACTCTGATAAATTCAAATCAGTTAGTCTTGGTAATTCATATTTTTAGATCCTGACAAGTGGTATCAAAGCCAGGTTCTTCATATTTTGGTCAGAAGGACCTACAACCTGGCTCTGATACCACTTGTCAGGATCTAAAAATATGAATTACCAAGACTAACTGATTTGAATTTATCAGAGTATAAATCAATAATCTTGCTTTGAATCAAAGTTTAATCAAGAAGTTTGCGGAATAACACTTTATTTTTTTAACAAAAACTTTCAGAATCAATAATAAATAAACACACAGGAATTAATCAAGACTGTTTGTATTGCTGAATTCAATGATTACAATCACCTCTAATCTGTTTTGATTAGACGAAGAACACAGATTGTTCTTAGGGTTTTACCACCTTAGAGGCTTATGAAAACTCTATCAATAAAGCAATTACAGACTCAAAAATATGCAGAAACTCCTATACAATAGATGATTCAAACCCAAGAGGCAAAGGTTGTAGGTCCTTCTGACCAAACCAATGCTTCCAAAAAGGGGGAGAATCAGGAGGTTCCTACATTAGTCCAAGCAGCACCAACAGTCCCAGTTTCTAGGCTAGCAGTCCCAACAGCTTCTCAAGCTGTTAGCCTAGAAACTCAAGCTGCTCCTTCAAAAGTCACTGGAGTTGTGATCAGAGAAGAAATTCAAGCTCCATCAAGCACAGTCCAAGCTACAACATCTGCTACAAAAGACAAAGGCAAGGGCATTCTCATAGAGTCTCCAAAGGATAAATTTTCTTCAAAAGAAGCCCAAATTGCCTTTGATGCTGAAGTTGCAAGAAAAATAGCAGAAGAACAAGACAAAGAATTAGAGCAGCAAGCCCAAACCCCTATGGATGATGATGAAACTTTAGGTGATTACTTGAAGGGGTTTGTGGTTAAACAAGGAGCAAGGATGAGAAAGATGCCAACAGGGCACTCCAAGGCTGAGCATAGAAGATTTCTTATCAATTTTGCCTTTGCAGCTGGTATTCCGAAGAAAATGGCTCAGTCCATGGCTACTGAAAGACTGCAGGAGATTCATAATAAGGAGATGGACAAAAGACAGAAAACAAAAGTCTCTCCAGAAGCTCAACCATCCCAAGAAGTCCAACCATCAACCCGATCAGTCCAAGCTGAAGCTGGTGCCAGTGCACCGGCTCCCTCTGATCAAGCAGTTGTCACTATTCCATCATCAGTTAAAAGAATTCTCTTTGAGCAACATTTGCAAAAGGCTATGGAGATAGAGAAGCTGATTGATCAGCATGATTTCACAAAGCCTCAAATCAACTACTGGTTTGCTAAGTCACTGGATGAAAGAGATTTAAGGGTCAAGTTTGTGATAAGGAGAGAGTCTGGACCAGAAGAGGAGTTTGATACATTCTGGCAAATGGTTCATAAGCTGACCAGGGATGAACTGATAAAGATGTACAACATAGGATCTGTATCTCAAGTTAGATCTGCTCTTCCACAAGTAAAACAACTCATCAGAGATCTAAGTACAGTTGTTGATTCTGAATTTGCAAGAAAAGAGGTAGAAGCTGCTGAGAACAAAGGGAAACAGGTCAAGGAAGTTCATATTTTTGTCAAATCCAGAACCTACAGAATCAAATTCACAGATGGGTTTGGTATTTTCTTCAATCTTGAGTTCTATAATTTTTCAAAAGATATGCTGCTCCAAATAAAATCAGTTAGGATATCTTGTGATAAAGAAGAGATGAAGAGAGAATTTTTGAAGGCTATAGATCATAAACTTGCACAGTTGTGAGTTTTTGTAAGCCTTGGTTTGTTAATAACAGTTCACTTATTCATTTCCATTTTTGTATAGAACTTAAAGTCTTGTGTAAAGAATTTAAGTTAGGGGGAGATTGTTGGGAAATAGTTTAAGTATACTCAAGCTGTTAGTTTAGACTTCTCAGACTGTTAGTAGATTTTACATGTAAATACAAAGTTCATGCTGCTAGTTGAAGAAACTCGAGCTGCCAGTGTAAAAGTTCAAGCTGCCAGAGTAAAACAACTCAAGCTGCTCAGTTCATGCTGTCAAGAAATTCAAGCTGCTCAACAGTTTCAGAAACAGAAGGTGCTGATTTTCAGGAAACGATATCTACATGAAGATTCCAGCATATCTACTATCAGAGAAGTCATAGTTCATCAAGGAAACATATCAAGAAAGCAATATAAATACATAGAATAGGTCATTCTATTGTATAGGAGTTTCTACATATTTTTGAGTCTGTAATTGCTTTATTGATAGAGTTTTCATAAGCCTCTAAGGTTGTAAAACCCTAAGAACAATCTGTGTTCTTCGTCTAATCAAAACAGATTAGAGGTGATTGTAATCATTGAATTCAGCAATACAAACAGTCTTGATTAATTCCTGTGTGTTTATTTATTATTGATTCTGAAAGTTTTTGTTAAAATAATTAAGTGTTATTCCGCAAACTTCTTGATTAAACTTTGATTCAAAGCAAGATTATTGATTTATACTCTGATAAATTCAAATCAGTTAGTCTTGGTAATTCATATTTTTAGATCCTGACATTATCAAAGCTGAAATTGTATCCATCCTTATACAAGGCAAACAAAGAAATGATGTTCCGATTCATATCGGGTGAATAACAGCAATTATTTAAGCTAATCTCTACTCCTGATCTAAGCACGAGCTGGAACCTTCCAACTTTCTTCACAGGCGTGATCTTTCGATTCCTCATGATTAGGTTCAGCTCCCCATGCTTCAAGCTTCTACTTTCCCTTAGTCCCTGCAGTACAGAGCAAATGTGAGTACCACATCCTGTATCAAGAACCCATGAATTAGAGATAGAAGTGTTATGGAGTTCGATCATGAACATACCTGAGGTGTTGGCCTTTTCGACTTTGCCGTCTTTAAGGTCCTTCAGATATGATGGGCAGCTTTGCTTCCAGTGCCCCTTGCCATTGCAGTAAAAGCATACTGCTTTCTTCGGATCTTTAGTAGGCACAATACCGGACTCTGTTTTCCCTTGAGACCCTTTCTTGGACTTTCCTTTTGGGTGCTTCCAGGATGACTTCCGTTTCTTTGAGGCCTTACCGACAGTAAGCACAGGGGCCACAGGGGTCTCATCTTTCTTGATGCCCTGTTCAACGGTTCGGAGCAGATTATGCAGTTCCATAATTGACGTCTCCTTCTGATTCATGTTCATCTGATAGGAGAGTACGAACTGATTATAGATGGTGGGCAGTCCAGAAAGAATGATATTGGTGGAGAACTCAGAGTCAAACACCATATTGAGAGCCTCCAGCCAGTCGAAGTACCCCTTCATCTCAAGGACGAAAGTGCAGATAGATGTTCCAGGTTTTGGTTTGCAGGCCATGAGGGATCTTACCACATCAAGGCGCTCTTTGCTCGCCTTAGCCTCAAACATCTCTCGCAGTTGCTGATTCATCTCAAAGGCCCATGTATTCTCGAAGGCTTTAGCAAGCTCAGGAACCATGGATGACGCCATGATGCAGGACACTTTGTTTGCATCATCGTAATGTTTCTGGTGTGCGTCCATTTCCTCCTGGGTGGGATTCTCATTCAGTGTGGGAATTTGTTCATCGAGAACATACTCCTTGTTCTCGTACCTCAGCGTAAACCTGAGGTTTCTCATCCAGTCCACATAGTTCGGACCGGATAGTTTTTCCCTACCCAGAACGGAAAGGAGTGAGAAGTTGGATGCGTGGTTGGGAGCAGGAGTGGGAGTACCAGTAGAAGTAGACATCTGTGAGATAAAGTTTTAGTTAGTTTGAAGTATTCCTTAAACAATTTACCAAATTTGAATTAAGGCTAGGATCCATATTATCGATTCGTTTTATGAAAAGGGTCGCTGTAATCACGCCACGAATTTATTTTAGGTGGACAAACTCTTTTGTCGATTTCAATCTCTATGAAATTCCTAGATCTTTTGAGATTCATTGAATCTTATCAATGACATGTTAATCTCGGTTATGCTCAACTACTATCCGTGACTGGGTTGCCGAGGATCACAGACAAGATGGTGAATCTAACCATGCAAAACTGCGTAAGACCCGGCACGGATCAGTCCGGGAATCGCGAGTCCTACATCACCTCCTAATATGTCTCTCATTAGTGTGCCGATCAATACACATGCTCCAGTAACAGTGCATATAGGAGATGTGCATTTTCATGGATTTGGATACTAATTCACTTTTGATATATCTAAAACGGGATTTTTGTTTTAGTACTTTAGATTATACTTTTAATCTGGACACCATCCTATCAAAAGTCCTCGGTAGCTCCATTGAACGCACAACGAAGCGGAGGAGGTAGGTCAGCGCGAAGCTGTTAAAAACCTACTCCTTTAGGGAAGCAGAGCGACCCGCCTTATACCTCGTTTATAGTTTGTTCACTATGGGTGAGCCGATTTATCAATTGACTGACGATGTAATTAGATTTAAATGGTATATATATATATATACAAGATCAATAATACATATATAAATTTCTTTTAAATCTTAGGGGTTTAATTTTAAACTTATAAAATTAAAGGGTCTATTTTAAACATTTTAAAATTCAGGGTATATTTTAAACAATTTAAAATATTAGGGTTTAAATTAATATTTATATTTTATATATATATGTATTCCGGTTTCAATATTTAAATAAAATAAGAAACATTTAATTATTAAATATATATATTAAATCCGAAATCTATATATATGACCATATAAATCCTCAAAATTTAAACCTAGGATAATACAAGTTTATCCTAATAAATTATGATATTCTAAAACTTTTAGGATAAGCACTTAATTTAAATTAAGGTAATTTCTAGGTAAATAGGATTTAGGATAAACCTAGAAAATCAAGCTTATCTCTAAGACGTGTTTATCTAAAACCCCAAAAATCAAACCCTTAATTAAATTAATAAAATCCTAAATTAATAAAATAATAATTTATTTAATATTTCAGATTTATCCATTTAAAACCTTTTAAAAATCCGAAAATTTGAAGATAAATATGAAAAACAATTTTTAAAATTTAGACAATTAGTTTAATATTTAAAAACTATTTTAAAAATTAAATAATTATCAAAAAAACGAATTTTACTCCAAAAATTTCGGAAAAATAATTTTAATTAATTTTTCGGATTTATTTAATATTTAAAAATTAATTTTAAGATTAAACAATTTAATTTAAAATTAAAAACTCCATTAAAATTAAAATCAAAATTCCGAAAATTATTCAAAACAAATTTCGAATTTAAGAACAAGATTATCATCTCAAAATTAGTGCAAAGCTCGTTAGGTTGACCGCTTTGATACCACTGTTGGGTTTCCTATACCCTTGATAGGTTAAATTAAAACTTTGCGGAATAATTAAATAACCTAACTATGCAAGAATATAAAACCTTAAGGATCTAACCAAACAAGCTAAGCAACTAATTATTAAAATAAAGAGATGAATATAAAAAACTAACCTTGAGAATATTCGCAATTTTCTCCACGAAGAACGATTGGACGAACAACCTCTGAATCGAGTAACAAGCGTCTAAAGCAAGATCGCCTCTTGTTGTTCACACCCAATGAACAAAAGAAAAGATAATTATAACTTTTCTAAGCTCAGATCTCAGAGTCCCAAAACTGGTATCCCTTGTGATTGTTAGAGAACTTAGAATTGAATGAGCGAGGAATGAAGTAGGCAGGGCTGCCTATTTATAGGTTTTAGAAACCTACAAATTTTTGATCCCAAATCCATGTGGGATGGATTGGTGGCCGGCCCCCTATTAGGGTTTAGGGGGTGCCCTGTTGACTATCAACTAATTGCAGTTTAGCCCCTGTACTTCCTCAATTAATTCTATTAGCTTCCGGTTAATTTATTAACTATTAATAAATTAACAAACTAACCCATTAATCAAATATAATCAATTATTTAGTTTCTAATTAATTTATTAAACATAATAAATTAACAAACTAATTAACATTATATATTTAAGTTAATCATCTTCTCTTTACAATTCATTGCATGCACCCAAAAAGGATCCAACCTGATAACAATATGTTTGCAAATAATTGTGACTTGAACACTAATTCCAACAGGTTCTTCACCGTCACCTTATTAAGCTCGCGATAGTCTATACACATCCTCATCGACCCATCTTTCTTCTTCACAAAGAGAACAGGAGCACCCCACGGTGAAGTACACGGTCGAAAAAAACCATGGTCCAACAACTCCTGCAACTGACTCATCAGCTCCCTCATCTCGGTAGGAGCCAAACGATAAGGTGCGCGTGCAATGGGAGTAGCACCTGGCACCAGCTCTATACGAAACTATACCTGTCTGTCTGGCGGCAACCTAGGTAACTCCTCAGGGAACAGGTCAGGGAACTCCGAAACGACATCGACAGCCTCTGTACTCTGCTTTTCCTTCTTCGCATCAACCACATATGCTAGGAAGGAGGAACAACCCTTGGCTAAACAACGACTAGCCTGAATCGCAGAAATTAGGCCAACACTGCCTCTACTGCGCTCTCCATACACTGTAATAACATGATCCTCAAAAACCGGTAGCCGAATAATCTTCTTAGAACAAGCAATGTCAGCACGCTGAGAAGCTAACCAATCCATACCCACTATAGCATCAAAACTACCGATCCCTATAGGCAGCAAATCAATCCTAAACAGGTAACCGTCTATCTCTAATACACACTGGGCATACACGTGCCTAACTACAAAAGCACTGCCATCAGCAAGCTCTATGACTAATGGCTCTGACAACTCAACAGGCGAAGCAGTAAAATATGCAGTAAAGGCAAATGAAACGAAAGAACGGTTTGCCCCGGAATCAAACAACACTCGGGCACTATGACCATTTAGAATGAACGTACTCGAAACCACGTCAGCTGTATCTCGAGCCTCCTCTGCTGTCAACTGAAAAACTCGGCCTCTGGCTGGCAGAACAGTATCTCTACGAGCAGATGAACCAGCAGAACTCTTACCCTGCGCGGGAGGCCTCGACTCTCCCTGTCGCGGAGCTATGCAATCTCTCAACTGATGACTAGGTCGCCCGCAATTAAAGCATAATGGGTATCTCGAAGTACATCCTGACTGGGTGTGGCCGGGTTGGCCACAACGGAAGCAACGTTCATAACGGGGATCACACTCCCCAGTGTGCCTCTGACGGCACCTCTTACAAAACTGTTCCCTATTAACAGATCCCGAACTCGAAGCTCCTCCCCGCTGCTTTGACCCACCTAAGCGACTGCCCCTGTCATCGGGCCTACGATCAGATCTCTGAGAATCGATCTCCTGCCTATCTCCCCCCTCAGACTCTGTACGTCGGCGGTCATCCCCTCTAGGCTGGAACTGACTGGAACGACTGTCTCTGTCCCGATCTCTGTCTCTACCTCTGTCAGAACCACCTCCCTGTCCAGCTGACTGAGTAACTCGCGACTGCTCTACTACTGGATCCCGACGAGACAACTCACTCTCTCGCCTACGGGCCAACTCAACTGCCCTAGCGTAGGTCGGAATATAATCGGTGTCAATGAACTCCCGGATTTCCTTACGCAAACCCATCATGAACCTGTTAATCTTCCGGGACTCTGTGCTAATCTGAAGTGGCGCAAACAAACTCAGATCGATGAAAATCTTCTCATACTCGTCAACTGATCGGTGTCCCTAGAACAATGTCAGAAAATAAATCTCTAGCTGAGCCCTGCGGTCCTAGGGACAGTGTTACTCCTCAAAACGAGCTCTAAACTGACTCCATGTCATCTCATATGCCGGTCCATCTCCCATCATGTCTCTGACGGTACGCCACCACTGCTAGGCGCTAGTCCGTAGCTGCGCACTAGCGAATGTTGTCATCTGATCGGGGTGGAATCCCGTAATACGAAAGGCCATCTCCATATCCTGTAGCCAATACATTGCCTTCACGGCCCCGGGCTCGCCGTGATACTCTGGCGGGTGTGCAACAAGAAATTCCTTATACTTACATCCCTTGCCCCCCCTCGTGATGATCCGGCTCCTGAATCTCTGCCCCCGCCTGTACTCTGGGTCTGGGATTGCATACCCTCCGCACGGCCTTTCTCATAGGCCTCCTGTAGTCGTCTGACAAACTCTTCGTCAGACACTCGTCCCCCGGTGGGACTCTCGGGTCTCTGCTCATCTGCCATAAGGTCTCTGCATAATACAAACAATATTACTATAATGATACTAATATAACTCTACAATTTCTTAGACCTACTCATCAGGGATCAAGCCTAAGGATCTAGACACTGGTTTAACTCTAAGCATCACTAATGATACTTAAACCTTAAACTAATGCTCTGATACCAAGCTGTAACACCCTACTTTTACAACCAATGCCACATAGGACTTATAGACCACATCATCCAAATAATAACGACATCATCAAGGGGTAAACATCTAATTAACTACTAAGCGCCATTATCAACATAAAGTAGCAACGAGACGGGAACCAACCCCCGTCGATAACATCAATCAACCACGACATGGGTATAGGTTACAATCATCCAACATGCCACTGGCTGATAAGCCAAACCACTGAATATCGAGACTACTTACGAAAGTAGTCACTAACTACGGTCCACGCGGCGGGTCCCGACTACTGCCCGATGTATCCCAGCCTCAGTCCTCGCACCTGAGATCCACAGTTAAAACAACAGTCAGCGGAAAGCTGGTGAGTTACTATAAACAACTTTAAAACAGTTTATTAAATAGTTAGCACAATATAACGACTAATAATCAACATGCGGCCGGCCACAACTGCCTGGCGCCTCATCGGGAGCGACCCGGAGTAGCCTGCATAGCCCACTCCACAAAGTAGTGGGTAGTCAGGACCTCTAAGTTGGGAATGACCCAACAGGCCTCTCTACCCTATGCACCACACCAGTACGCGTAATCCACATGATCTTCTCTGTGCTAACGAGTGTCAACATATAAAAGGATCCGCACCGGACCTGGATAATAAACAACAAGTAAGTAACTCACCTGGAGCACGAATACAGGCTTGGTATCAACGATGGTCTCTACAATTCCCAGGCTTAGCTACGAATCCTGGCAACAATAAATACAACTATACTCTAACGACTAGCTACTGAACACACAACAACTATACTACTAAATTTACGGACTAAACATCAGTCCACGGACCCGGACCCACGAGCGCGGCCAGGGGCACGACCACGATCGCGGTGTGGGATCACGGGCACGATCCCACCGCCAGCGATCACCTCAACCGACTCACCCTGATCGCGGTCGCGACTGGGGGAGCGAGGTCGCGTTGCAGCGACGAACAGAACAGAGGAGTCTTTGTTTTTATACAGCCACGTGATTCACTATTAATCCCGATTTCATACACTTCAGGGGTTCTAATCCAGCACCCAAACTACTTTAGCTACTTAATACAATAATTCAAATCACTGGGTATGAATCACCAACCTTAATCCTCTTTTGTTCTTGAATTTGTGCTCTAACAAGAAGGAGGAATCAAGTTCTTCACTTATGGTTGCTTTTGATCCTCTTCCTATGTCTCTCCCCTTTGATTTTCAGCTGAAACACATATGCACACACTCACATCTTTGAGTTCAATGAGGAAAGTAGGAAAAAGGAATAGGCCACATGTATATATACGTTTTGGGTCCGTCACCCAACTAAAACGGGTTCGATACTCATTAATCACTGGGTAAACACTCGTTAACCTAATCAATCACAAATTAACGACTCGGGTTTAGAATGCTAATTAACTCATTAAAACAACCCCAAACCCATAATTTTCACTAGGTAGGTTATTATCTCAACCGATTGAAATTACACGTAATAGCAACTTACTTTCATCGAGCTACCAAACGAGTTCTGGACATTCCAAATGTCTCAATTAATGTGCTATTCAAGGAACTCAAGAAATATCAAGGTGATGTAGATCAACATAAACAAATGGCAAATACTTTGGCATCCTTGTTATAATCATCAAACTCAAGCACCAAACCCACTGACTCTTTAGCCCTACTCTCCAGTAAGACACTCTCCACAAAACCACCACCAAACCCATCTCCAATGCCCTACTACAGTCAGGGTTCCTCATCCTCTCAGTACAAATATGCCCCATCACCGATGCCTGAGCCATTTGACAAAGAAGAGGAAACCATTCAAGAACAAATTGCCTTATGGTCGTCTTCAACAAAGACATTTCTATCAAAACAAGACGAACAACCAACTTCGTTATGACACTGGCCCTTGAAGGTATCCTGGCGACAGAATGGATGAGAGGAGAGATGATCGAAGGGATGACTGGAGACGAGATGATAGGAACGATAGGGGACATGATGACTGGAATTGCAAAGATCGTGATGATAGGAGATATGATGACAGGAGAGACAGGAGAGATGATAGGAGGTATGATGATACCAGAGATAGAGGCGATGACAGGAGAGAGAGACGTGATGACAGAAGAGACCATCGGGATGATCGCCGTTACAAAAGGCGTGACGATAGACGTGATGATAGGAGAGATGATAATCATCGGGACAATAGCCGCAAACCACGCCGAACTGACAAAAGGTCAGCTAAGAGAAGAAGGATAGGCCTAGAGCTGATGAGCCTAAGGCAACTGATGAGGTCTATGCTACAAATGTGGGAAACCGGGCCACTTTGCTCGGGAATGTAAGAATCAGTTTGAGCGGGATATCGGGTATTATGAAGAAAGTTGGAGGCACTAAAGAAAAGGTCTGATGTTATGGCCCTCGTTGCCCAAGAAGACCACTGGGTTGACGATGAATCTGATGACGAAGATGATAGGGGCTGAAATTCCTACATGGTTGATCGAGTTGGCTTGGCTGATTACGCAACTACTTCTGATTCGATATCAGACACGACTGTCAAGGGGGAGAAAAAGAAAGATCCAACAGCCTGTCTGATGGCCAAGTCCGGGGATTCCGAGTGCTCCACGTCAGATTACGAGGCAAACGAGGTACATTCCTTTTACGTTCATGTGTCTGTAAATAATTTATCTATACAAAATGAATGTAACTTGCACACACAATTACTTGAGCTAGAAGCTAGGTATAAAGCTGAAAAAGAAAAGTGTGTCAAGGCCGAACATATAGCCCAATCCTTAGAAGAAACGTCTAATAAATATGAAAAGAAGTGGCTAAACAATCATGAGGAAATAAAGAAAATGTTCACTGAAAAAGTAGATGTTCAGGATAGGATTACTTACCTTGTGAGTTGCATGGATAAAATCACCAAGGAAAAGAACTCTTTAAAATCTGAAATGTCTGTTCTTTCAAAACGCTTAGAGTTTGTAAGCATGGAAAACATAGACAATCTGGAAAAGTACAAAATGATAGAAGAATAGAGAGTAGGTTTGTACTTACGCATAAAGACACTAGATGATGAATTTCTAAAACGGGGTCAAATTGAACAAACTGCTCATCTAAATCAACCCAAAGAGACTAGGTTTTATCATTCCAAACAAGGAATTGGTTTTAAAAATCCTCAGCATTTGGAAAATGTTCAGTTAGTTTTACCCATGTTTTATGATATGAGGTATATGGGTGTTGGGTTTAAGTCTTTCTTTTACATTTCATCAGAAGAAGTCTTAACCCAAGAGGATAAGAAACGAAGTGAAAACAAAGAAAAGGAAATTTCTTTTAAATATGATGAACTACATGAGAGTTATCCTAATAGAGTACCTACTCTAGAGGAGGACTTCTTGTCTAGCTATTTATCAGCTGAAATGAATGCCGAACCTGTCAAATCAATCCCTCACCCTTATGTTCCAACAAAAGTTCTTCAACACAAAACAAGTGTTTTAGAAAAGGACTTAAGGACAGCTCGAAAAAAAGCTCTTGATTATCAATAAGCTCTTCTCAAGAGCGAGGAAAAATTGGCAAGTCAAAGTTTTGAACTAAATGTAAAATCAATCATCTACAAAGAAAAATTTGACATGGTTTCAGAAAGTTTAATTTCTCATTTAAAAAACTCAATAGTTTCTCATCCTATCAAAGACCCTCTTATATCATCTGAAAAAGGTAAATCCAAGATTGAAGTTCTTTCTGTCATTTGTAAAGGTGAGTGCTCAAAATCTTCCAAACCGGAGGTTTCAAAGAAGACTCAGAGTCAATCTAAGTCTTCCAAGAAACCCACTGACCAAAGAAATTTTTCCATGTCTAAGTCTTCCAAATGTATTGACTCTTATTGTTTTGTTCCTACAGATCATGTGAGAAGAGTGCCAAAAACAACCATGCAAGACTTTTCAAGTTTCTTTGTGAAGAAGGCTGTAGTGCCAGTTGATTTTCTTTCTAGAGATAGGATGCATGTAATCTCTGAAAACAATGTTTGTAATGATGTACCGAATTTTTCTTGCTTAAAATATTCATTTGGGGATTTGTTTAAATTATGTCCAACTCGTTTTAGACGTTAAGTTCCTGAAATGAATAAATTCATGCCTTATCCCGCTAAAAGAATTCATAAAACGAAAATAAAAAATAGTGCATCATTGGCCAAAAGAAAACTTGAGACTTGTACTTTGGCAAGGCCCAAACCTAAAGCAAATGTAAAACAGGTTTCAAGACGTCCAAAACCAAAGGAAATTTCATCGCCGAAGGTTCGAAAGCCTATTAAATCCAAACATAAATGGATTCCAAAAGGCTCTGCATTTAGTCCACACATAACTGTAATATGGGTTCCTAAGACTGTAAACATGACATATCCACCTGGAACACCTAACCTAAAAGGACCCATCCTAAGATGGGTACCCAAAGTTGTGTGATTTTAATGCAGATGGTTCTTGGTTACTTCAGATCAAGACCCGCACTTCAATGAATTGACTTCTAGTTATCATAGGCTAGGACCCGTTCTTCTACTTGTCGGTTGTGCTTAAACCGACATGTTTGGCTTCTGTGCACTCAGCTCAGGACCCGGTCTAAACTCTTCATGCTTTCTGAACAACTCAGTTCAGAACACGGTTTGCACGTTAATTTCTGATGGATTTTTTAATGCCCATAGATTTTCATTGTATGAAATTTTCTTTTTAGGCAAAATCCATCTAATACATGGATTCTGGTTGCTTAAAACACATGACTGGGAGGAGAGAGTAACTGTCTAATATAGTAGAACAGTATTGTGGGACGGTAAAGTTCGGTAATGACAATCATGCTCAAATCAAAGGATATAGGGATTTAATCTTAAATAATCTAGTCATCAAGGATGTTGATTATGTTAAGGGGTTAGCTCATAATCTGTTTAGCATAGGACAACTCTGTGATAAAGGACTAGAGGTCACATTTAGGGCTAAGAATTGTAGTGTCAAGAGCATCGATGGAAAAGAGATTTTAACCGGCTCCCGCAACTCAAATCTTTACACCATAGATGTATCCAAGCTTATTGTCAAGGATAAGATCTGCCTTTTATCAAAAGTCTCATCAATAGAATCTTGGTTGTGGCACCGAAGGTTATCCCATCTGAACTTCAACAGTATAAACAAGCTGGCTTCGAAATAACTAGTTAAAGGACTTCCAGAACTACGCTATGAAAAGGATTATTTGTGTGGAGCGTGTGAGAAAGGAAAGATGAAAAGATCATCTCACAAACTAAAACCCGAACCATCATCAAAGAGAGTGTTGGAGTTACTTCATATGGATTTATGTGGTGTCATGCGAACGCAAAGCACAAACGGGAAGCGATACGTGTTGGTTATCGTTGATAACTATTCGCGATATACCTGGGTTAAATTCTTGTGATCCAAGGATGACACAACTCAAGAAATCATAGACTTCATCAAGAGTGTTGAAACCCAACAACAGCTATCTGTATAATCAATTCGATCTGACAACGACACAGAATTCAAGAACTCGGTAGTTGAGAGCTTCCTTCGATCCAAAGGTATTCATCATCAGTTTTCTGATGCTAGAACACCTCAACAAAATGGAATCATTGAGAGGCGTAATCGTACCCTCATGGAAGCTGCTTGAACAATGCTGACCTACTCAAAGTTACGTCCATTCTTGTGGGCCGAAGCCGTGTCAACAGCTTGCTACACGCAAATCGCTCCATAATCCATAAGCACTTCAATAAAACTCCTTACCAACTCTTTTTGAATAAAGCTCCTTATATCAAGTACTTACGAGTGTTTGGTTGCAGGTTCTATGTGCTAAACGACAAAGACAACCTCGGGAAGTTCAACGAGAAGGCAGATGAAGCGATCTTCATTGGATACCCATCCAATTTGAAGGCATATCGCGCATACAACACTCGCACCGGAACAGTCAATAAGAGTGTGCATGTCACATTCGATGAAATGGCTGAACTGGCTCCTGAAGTTGACCAATCAGGACCTCACATTACACCAATGCCTGGAGACTCATCACGATCTTCTTCCTTTTCTTCTTCTGACTTAGTTAATTTATTTGATCCGTTTTATGTAGAATTTTTTGGTTCTAGTACTAATCCTTCTCTTGTTTCTTCTTCTGTTGTTAACACATCCAATGATTCAATTGCTCAACAAACACCATCTGATCCACCTTCCACTTTATATCCTTCACCGTCCATTTCATCCACAGACACATCTACAGTTGAATCCACTCATGTAGTGCTCTCACACATAGTTCCAAACATTATCCCTCTAGAAGATCGAGCCGAACCTGAACCGGAACCCGTGGTACCTTCATTCGAAACCATCAACCATAACTCATCATCCATTCCCACACTCACCACTGAGATTCCATCTCGTTCACCCCTTCCACACGAGACAAAATAGACCCGAAGTCACCTAACCGATCAAATCATTGGTAATATCTATACCGGGGTCCAAACTCGAAGGACATCTGCTAATGAATGTCTCTTTGCGTCATTCCTTACCATGACAGAGCCTGCTCGTGTGGATGAATCTTTGAAAGACCCTGACTGGATTGTAGTAATGCAAGAAGAACTCAACCAGTTCGAACAGCTTAAAGTATGGAGGTTAGTTCCCAAACCAAAGGACCGAACCATAATCGGAACAAAATGGATCTTTAAGAACAAACGAGACGAAAACGACATCGTGATAAGAAATAAAGCAAGACTTGTCGCTAAAGGCTACCGACAGCAAGAAAGAATATATTATGATGAGACCTTCGCTACAGTTGCACGAATTGAAGCAATCAGAATCTTCTTGGCATACGCGGCACACAAAGACTTCAAGGTGTACCAAATGGACGTCAAGAAAACATTCCTGAACGGTGAACTCAATGAAGAGGTGTACGTTGAACAACCACAAGGATTTGTTGATGCACATAAACCAGACCATGTTTATTACTAGACAAAGCCCTCTATGGTTTGAAACAAGCACCTCGAGCATGGTATGACAGTCTTTCTAACTTTCTTATCTCTGCTGGTTTCAGCAAAGGTGTGGTGGACACAACACTATTCACTAAAAGGGAAGGCCAGCACATAAGGCTAGTCCAAATATATTTTGATGATATTATATTTGGATCTAATGACCGTAACTTTTATAAGGATTTTTCATCCCTAATGGAGTCCAGGTTTGAGATGACTATGATGGGGGAAATGAACTTTTTCCTCGGATTACAAGTCAAACAACTTGAAAATGGTAACTTTGTGAACCAGTCGAAATATACTCTTGACATTCTCAAGAAGTATAAGTTACGCTCTTGCACGAGTATCACAACTTCCATGGCTTCAATCTGTAAGTTAGACACTGATCCTGCCGGGAAAAGTGTTGACAATACAACTTACAGAGGGATGATTGGTTCTCTACTCTATCTTATGGCCAGTAGACCAGATATAATGTTCTCAACTTGTCTTTGTGCTCGCTTTCAGCCTGACCCCAAAAGAATCATAGCTAACTGCAGTAAAATGCATTTTCTGTTATCTTAAGGGTACACCCGATCTTGGTCTCTAGTATCCAAAGGGAACCAACTTTGATCTTACTACGTTTTTATATACTGATTTGCAAGTTGTAGAGTTGATAGGAAAAACACTTCAGGCGGGATACAGTTTTTGTATGACAGGTCGGTGAGTTGGTCTTCAAAAAAGCAGAATTGTGTCTCCACATCCACAGCAGAGGCTGAGTATGCAGTAGTCGCAACTTGTTTGTCTCAAGTGCTGTGGATGATAACACAGTTACATGATTATGGATTTTCGCTCACCAACATCCCAATATAATGTGATTCTAGAAGCGCAATTGCTATCTCTTGAAATCCCGTGCAGCACTCACGAACGAAACACATAGACATCAGGTATCATTTTATTAAAGATCACGTAGAAAAAAGAACAATTGAACTGTATTTTTTAGGCACAAAATATCAACTCGTTGACATTTTTACTAAAGCTTTTGACGAACCTCGCTTTCTGTTTTTAGTATCTCATATCGGCATGTTGAATCGACTTTCTAGTTAAATTCCAGATATTTTCTAAATAATTCTATTTCAAACTTATAAGTGTTTGAAATTTTTTATTTAGAAAATATCTGTTATTTAAATTTAAAGGGTTGTGTAACATAATTAAGTTCAATATTTCTTTATCTATGTATATTTTTAATGATTAATGAACCTGACAGTTGCTATGTAAATTGTTCATAGTTGAGTAGGACGCTGATTATATCCAGGTTTGTCTGTATTTCAAAGGGTCAAAAGGTTCTATGGCTTAGATTTAAATGGATAATTGTTTATTTGAGGGGGAGCCAAATCAGGATCTTTAGTGTACTTTAACTTAATTTTCATTTTTCTCGTATTTTATCTTTAGGATAAGTAATCTCTCAGCAAAATTCAAAAAGATTTTATGTTTTATCTAGTATTTTTACTTGTTTTAATTTATCAAAAATTCAAAAAGATTTTGTTTACGTCTTCGTTAAATTTATGTTTTGTTTGTTTAGTAGAAAAACTCAAAAATATTTTTTTTTATTGTTTCATTTTCTTTTATTTAGTTAAGTCTTCTATTGTAGGTTAATTAAATTAATATTTAGTTTCGTTAAATTTAAATATGCCTTGGTAATTTTTATATAAAGAAAACACAAAAAAGATTTTAATTGGGCTTTTGTTTTAATTCTTATTTTATTTCGTTGAAAGTTAAAAATAAGTTAGCCTAATTTTTGTTAAAAACCGGATGTGTTTGGCCCACTTATGAGACAAAATGCGCCGATCCCCTTAAACCAACCCGACCCACCTATTTAAATGGGTGGGATTTCTCTTTCTTCTTCACTAAGCAATCAATTCTTCTTCTCTCTCTCGCCGTCGCACAAACAAAACCACCACCGCCATTAGCATCATTTTTCAAGCATTCAAGCTCATTTGGCAGTCGTTTTTCCTCATTTTTCTTGCATTTTCTTGAATTTGCGCTACCAGGTAACCTTTATCATGCTTTATTTTACATTATAACATCTTATTTCAGTTTTTAAATTTTCAAATTTTTTTAAGGGTTTTAAACTCGATTTTAGCATTTTTAGGGTTACTAGATCAGTGTGTTTTAAGTTAGTGTAGTACAATAAAATGTTCCTTATCAATTTTTGAATTTGGATCTGTATTTTCATGCGTTTTTATGAAATTTTAAACTGTTCACGTTTGCATGTGCATGAACACATTAACTGCTAGTTTGACTAAGTCCACAACTCGGATCCATCCGAAATTTCAGTTTGTGTTTCACTTCTTGGACCTATCCGAATTTCAGTTTCATCCGTAATTCAGATTTGTTGACAACACTTGGAAAATTTAAAAGTATACTATATGTTACACCCGAATTTCGGTTCACCCAAATTTCGGATGGATTCATATAATATCACTTGTATATTTTATTCAACTAAGTATTTGTCTCGGCCCACCCGAAATTTGGGTCCACACGAATTTCGGTTCCCATCCGAAATTTGTGACAATAATTATTAATTTCAAGTTCACAATAGTTCACATGACCTGAATTTCGGGTCCCCACACACCATCTTTTAGTTTCATACTTAGTTTTTAATTTCATGCATCTTATCATCCGAAATTCGGATCATATCACCCAGATCTTGCACCCGAAATTCGTTTCCTCATGCATCCGAAATTCGGTTAATCCGATTTTCAGCACTTAGAATTTTTATTTATAATTTTCCATTTTTGCATTTCACTAAATTCAAAAACCACAAAAATATTCCATGTCCTATGCACAATTGGTTATAGTTTAAAATGAGTGTTTGAGTGAACACGTCTATTCTAACATTGGTCTCTAAACGATTGACTTTGGATTTTATTCAGTAGAAGTTACGTTCTACTGATAAAAATCACGATGCTTTAAACAGAATAGACAGGTTTAAATTCACGCTTATTTCAGACCTTAATATCAATGTTTCATTTCTATACAAGTCTGTTAAGCTAACTATGTTGCATGTTTACAGGACTAATGGATCCTCAAACTACCCTAACAATTCCCCATCCTCCCATCCCAAACAACAATGTCCAGCTGCCAGAAGAAACCCTTCTCCCATCCGCTTCACAGAATTTGCACCCCACAACTGGCAGCTTAACCTTTCCATTCTTCGCCACGAAGCCGAGGATATCACTTTTGATATCCTCAAAGGCCACCCATATTCTATGCCCTAACCACCGCCATCTCTGTTCCCATCATATATCTACAACAATTCTGGCATCACCTCACTTTCATCAATGATGTCGAACCTCACTTCACAACCATCATCGACTCCGTTCCCATCAAGCTCACCCTTGAAGCCATTCGCCACATTCTCGCATACGCACAGAAAACTACTTAGTCACAAAATACGCCTTTGCCCCCATCCGATCTCAAGCCCAAACCCTTTAAGAAATTCTCACCATTGGCTATGATGGCCAACTAACCAGGCCATCTGAATTTAATACCAAGCAACTCCAGTCTCACTGGAGGGTCTTTTTCGATATTATAAACAAGTGCTTTACCGACAGGGTCTAACCAATCCAACGGTGAGAGCCCTATGAGTGAGGATGAGGGAGTGGAGGCTGCTATTCAAAAAATTTTTGGTTCGTAAAAATTTTGAATAGCAACTGTAAGCTAGTTGCTTAGTGAGTTAACAGATATTCATGATGCATGTAAGATATGTGGCGAAAGTGCCTATAAAGGCTGTAATGCTTGCTTGCTTAATACCCAGAATGAATGCTTGCACAATTGAGACATTTCACGCTGAAAGAAGATGCCACCACTAGGGGTTACCGCATACAGATGATCAATTTGTGATGTGGGGCTAGCTACCCGCATAATGCTTGGGATAGTGGTGAGCATCGAAATTGCTTGCTTGTAAAGTAAAATGCTTATGAAATGCACAAAGAAACGCTCAAACAAGGCTTGCTGTATAATATGCAGAATAATAAACAGATAGCAATAAATTATGCACATTAATAGATCAGATGTAAGATCTGGCTAAGCTGGGCACCCCCTGTACCACAGCGTTCGACTTCACTCACAAAAGTCTATTGAAGTCCAAAGAAGTCATATAGAAGCAAATTATGTCTCAATTACATAAAATACATGTGAACAAGAATAACTGTTACTCACAGTACTGTCTTATATAAGCTTTGTAATACTCTGAGATGCTTGCTCGGGCTTATCTATGCTTTATATTGCTCTGCAACGCTTGCACTTGTTTATTTAGGCTTTAATATACTCTGGCACTGGCTTTGACTCATAACCGAGCTAAACCGTTTAATTTAATATCCGAGGTGCTGTGAAATGTTTGTAATTTAACATTACTGAATATACACTAAATTAATAATGCTAGCTTAAAATTCCAACATCTACAAACCGTAACTTCTAGCTAAATATCTTGTTAATTATGTGTTGCCCATGAATTTGTTCAAGCCATTCGAACTTAGGGGGGGCTTCAAACTTATGAGGTTTAAACCTATATAGTCTTCGAACATAAGGGGAATCTCGAACATAAGTCCTTTGAATTTAGCCTATTTCAAATTTGTTCTTGGCATCTCGAACTTGTTCATATTTTTCAGCTTTCAAACATGCATTTCCAAGCCAAAAATCATGAATATGCTAAGGAACAAGTCTAAGTTCGATTCTATTACACTTATTCTAGCAGAGTCGAGTTATAACTCAAGCAGAATAGCTTTAAATGAATCAAAAATGGGGATTTTGAATCTTTTTCTGAATACCGAAAGCAAAGAAGAAGAAAATGGCGATTCTTACCTCAAATTCGTATTAAATCCAACATGCAATTGCAGATCTGTGCAGTACTCCTCGAGATCTTTCCGATGACGTATAGAACTCGAGATTTGGCCGGTCGGTTTTGGAGAAAAGCTAGAGAGAAGGTGAGCTTAGAGAGAGAGGCTCTCAAATAGGAAAAATAGTTTTTGCTAAAATGATGAACAATGAAACTTCAGCTCCTTTTTATATAAAAATTCGAAATTACATCATTAAACACAAATCGCACAAAAATGCATAAAACGCATAAAATAAAAAGCAAGGTGTTATAGTATGAGCCCACCACGCTTGAACTTCGTCCTCGAAGTACCTAGGGCTCAAAGAGATGCGGATAATGAACCCTCATGTCCTGCTCAGATTCCCAGGTTTGGGAAATACCATGAGAAGTTCTCCATTGCACCAACACCATTGCTACTTCTCGATTGCTTAACTTCTTCATCTTTGTCTCCAAAATAACCTCAGGCTCATCGCATTGCAGCTTCTCGTTGATCTTGTAACTCAGATGATCGGCCCACTTTTCACTTTCATCTTCCTTGCACTTCCTCAGTTGCGAGATGTGAAACACAGGGTGAATGTTGAAAGGACCAACGAATCGTGGTGCTAACTTGCGGCGCTTGCCGAATCTAAACACACCTTTCATCAGCGAGACTTTCAGTACCACACAATCATCCTTATGGAATTCTAAAGGCTTATGGCGTCGGTCGTGATATGATTTCTGTCGAGATTGAGCGGTTTCTAAGCGCTGACGAATGATACAAATCTTGTCGTTGGTTTGTTGGAGTAATTCAAGACCAGCGATGGGTACTTCACCGGCTTCATGTCAACAAGTAGGCGTTCGGCACTTGCGTCCGTATAAGGCTTCAAAAGGTGCGGCTTTGATGGATGAGTGGTAGCTGTTGTTGTAAGAAAACTCTGCTAATGGCAAGTGGTCGTCCCAATTACCGCTAAACTCAAGAACACAAGCCCGCAACATGTCTTCGAGTGTAAGGATCGTGCGCTCGCTTTGGCCATCAGGCTGCGGATGATACGCGGTGCTCATTCTGATCTTGGTGCCTAATCCGTCTTGTAATGCACTCCTGAACCTCGAAGTGAACCTGCTGTCGCGATCTGAAACGATTGGCAGAGGCACACCGTGTCGAGTAACGATCTCGTCTATGTAAATCTTAGCCAGCTTCTCTAGTGAGTAATTCTCGCGTATCAGAATGAAATGAGTGACTTTGGTTAGACGATCTACAATGACCCAAATTGTGTCGTGTTGTCTTCGCGTAGTCGGCAGCTTTGTCAAAAAATCCATTGTTATATGATCGAACTTCCACTCGGGAATCGGCAACGGTTGAAGACTGCCATACGGCTGATGATGCTCCGCTTTAACTAATCGGCATGTAACACAATTATCGACATATTGACCCACGTCTCTTTTCATACCAGGCCACCAATACTCAGCTTTTAGATCGTTGTACATATTGGTGCTGCTGGGATGTACAGAAAAGTTCGAGCAATGCGCTTCTCAGAGAATCTTCTGTCGTATATTTCCAAATTTCGGAACCCAAACGCGATTCTTGAAGAGCTTTAGGCCACAAGGGCTATCGATTAAGAATTGAAGTTGCCCTTTCACATCCTCAGAGTTGAGGTTTTCCTCTTTTAGTGCTTCAGCTTGGGCAATAAGAATTTTATCGATCAGAGTTGATGAAAATGAAGTATGAGTCAGAGTATAGAGACATTTAGAGGAATAAGATTCTCGACTCAATGCATCGGCCACCACATTTGCCTTGTCGGGGTGATACAGAATTTCACAGCCATAGTCTTTGATGAGTTCCATGGAGTGTCGCTGGCGCATGTTGAGCTCCTTTTGGCTGAAAATGTATTTAAGACTCTTGTGATCTGTATATAACTGACATTTGGTGTCATAGAGATAATGTCGCCACGTTTTCAACGCGAAAGTCACAGCAGCAAGTTCAAGGTCATGAGTCGGCTGACTCTTTTCATGATCCTTGAGTTGGCGAGAAGCATATGCTATGACTCTGCCTCTTTGCATCAGAACACACCCAAGCCCTTGATATGAAGCATCGCTGAAGACCACAAAGTCTTTGTAGGTCTCGAGAGGTTTCCTAAGTGTATGGCTTTAAGCTGTAGAGGGGGGGTGAATACAGCAATTTAAAAAGCTACACACTATTTTCTCAATGTTTGTATGTATTATCAACAATTTGTTAATTACAAACAAGCTTGAATGCGGAATAGTTCAAGCTGAGATGACAGATACAACAGTATGTTCACTAGTCTAAGACAGACTCAAACTAGTATACAATGACTACACTCACTAAGAAGCACTCACTGTGTTTACAAGACTCAGATGAACAGCTTATGTAGAACAGCTTAGACACAAAGAAATTGTATTACACAATCAGACTTGCATGCATGAGAAACACACTTGCACGTTCACTCTTGGTTTCAGCACTTAGCTTTCTTCACTTCATTCTGTCCTTAGAAGCTTCCTTTTATACTCACTCAGAGGATCTAAGAGAAACATCTTCATTGGACGGAATGAAAAGGAGAAGTCTTGTTGAAAAGACAACATAACCTTTTCTGCACTTTTCTGAAAAGCAGACTTGCCTTTACATGTGCAGAACTTTTGTCTTTTTACTTTGTTTACTGTTGTATTGCCTTTAACTAATTTAGGAATGTCAACTTTGCGTCTTTCTTCCTTGTAAAGGCCTATTTTGATATAAGAAAAAGGTTTGTCACCCTTTTTCAAATACCCTTTTGTCTTCATGTTACAGAACAGCGTGGGCAGGCTGAGCAGTTCTGTTTTCCACTTTGTCTTCGACTTTGTAAACTGATCTTGTAGTCAAAGACAATACATGATGACTTGGAAACGTATTCCATAAAGTGTTTAGTCTGTTCACAAAGAACAGGTTCTGTTCACAAAGAACAGAACACTTGAAAAGCGCCCAAGCTGCTCACCAGTGTAGAGCAGCGTAGACAGGTTATGTCCAGCCTGTTCAGCAGACAGAACAGCTTGGACAAACTATCTTAGTTGCAACACATGCAACACATAGAGCAGCTTTAGACTGATATTGCAAATCATTTTCAGGTTTCAATAAGGCATATAACAGGCCTTAAATTCAACCTTCAAATGCATCAACAGGTTTGATTAGTAATCTCCCCCTCAGGTGTAGAACAGGTTTGACTGAGGCCTTTTTGTGCCTAACAATCTCCCCCTATTTGCAATAACCAGTCTAAGCTGGTCTTATCAAAAAATCACTATATATTTTTACAGTACATTTGCTGAAATAAAATTACAACATTAACATAAAGTAAAAGATGAGTTTATATATACACTGATTTTTGATTATATTAGAACAACACATGTTCTTACAAAAGTACAACTGATGTACTGATGTATATTACAACTAATGTAAAGGAAATTACAACAAATGTAAATAAAGTACAACTTATGTACATTGGACTGTTTTTGTTGGGAGCAAATAATGGTAAGTCTGTCCAACTGATGGACAGCTTCCATTCTTCACCTGCCCAGATGGCAGATGGACTTCACTGGATTGCAGATTGCATTCCTTGTTTGAATCTTCTTTCAAGTTCTTCCCTCGTTTCTTCCATTTCTTCAATTTCAACTCTGAGAAACATGAAGTTAGAAACTTGAAGCTCACCTCTGTTGTAAAATCCTCTCAGCTCATCCCAGATGGCTGCTCTCCATAAGCTGGACTGTCTGAAGGAGGAGGCAATTCTGAAGGCTGCAAGCTGCTTAAGACCAACTTTATGTAGGTCTGAAGCTCTTTGAAAACATTTCTTTTGAGACAGGGGATCTACAAAAAATGCCCCTAACTCAGGCTCTTCAATTACTTTGCCATCTTCAAAATCTACTCCTTCAGGCAGACTGTGGTCAACTCCTTTAATTTCCACAGCATAATCTCCTTGTTCAATCATTATAAGGAGTTCTTCCAGCTCTTTGTCCTTCTTAGTTCTCCTGGCCTTTATTTTAGGATGTGTCACAAAGACACCTTCACTAACTTCCTTAGAGATCAGGCCAAGATCCTTTACTCTTTCCATCAACTTCTTGACATATGCCCTGATTTGTTTAGCAGTTTCAGACTTTGATTCACTCAGGGCAACTGCCAGCTCAATCCACTCCCTGTATCCCATCTGAGCTACATCAGTGTGGTCATAAGTTTCCAATTCTGGGCCTGTTGCACCCATCCTTGTTATTTTAAGCTTCCACTGACTGCCTTTCCTTGATACAGGGACAGCTTTGACAATTGCTTCCTTGGCTAGCCTTCTTTCAGCAACATCATGAAACTTTTTCTTAGCCAAGTTGTCAAAATGGAATTGAGCTCTTTCATGGGGTACTGTTGATTTGGTCACAGAGACCTGAGTACCTTTCTCTACTTCCTTCTCTTTCTCCCCTGCTGATTGTCTAGCAGCTTCCATTATTTTCTTTTACACCTCCAAGGTAGACATTTTAATTTTCTTTGCTTCTTGAAGTGCAAAAGATTTAGCAGCTTTAGCAGATTCTTCTTCTTTTCTCAATTCCTCCAGAGCTTGAAGCTGTTCTTCTCTAAACTCAAAGTACTTATGCATAGGAAGACCCATCTCTTTAGCCCTGGCCTTGTGAAATTGAATTTCTGCCTGTTTCTGCTGTATGGGATCATCAGCTGCCTTTTCTTTTCCTTTAGCTGCTGCTGTAGTGACAGCAGCCTCAGGAATTTCCTCTTCTTCTTCTTCTTCTTCAGTTAGAATTAAATGCCTCCTTTTACTGCTAGGCCTGTCCTCAGGAATGACTTCCTCCCCCTTAGACTGAGCAGGGATTGGAGAGACAGCCTGAGTAGGCATAGCAGCTTGAGAGGCACCTTCAGCTGTACCTGTTTCAAAGACATCTGCTGGCTGACCAGTGTGAGTTGCAGACACTGGTATCTCCTTAGGAGAAGAAGTTTTCTCCCCCTTAGACTTAGTCTTCGAGGCAGATGACTTCTCCCCCTTTGAAGGAGATGAAGCAGCGACTTCAACACCTGGTCTGCCTGAAGACACAAAGTCAGCAGGCTTGCCAGCAGGTTTAGTAGAAGGTTTAGGACCAACAAGGCTAGTCACTAAGTAAGCCAAGTTATCCTTTACCACAGCAAGCTGGGAAAAACAGGTTTGAAGAGAAGTAGAGTGGGAATCAGCAAAGTATGTGAGCTTAACAAGGTGTTCTCTGTCAGACGCTGTGAACAGCAGAGATTGTAGCTGTGCAAGATGAAGTTCTAGAGAATCTCGCACATCAGCAAGATCTGATGACACAGAGTTAGACAGGGAGCCAATTATAGCTTGTAAGCTAGCCAGAGTGGCTGGAAGGGTAGAGTTGCAAGAAGTAAGAAGTGATGACAGCTGTTGGGAAATAGCTGTCATGGAGGACACAGAGTCCTTCTGAATGGAAAGAATAGAGGAGAGGGAGGTGGACACAGTTTGCAGCTGAGCAGTGAGTGCTAACAGCTGTGGAGAGTGATCAGGCTGTGGAGTGGTAGGGAAAGAGGCCTTGAACGAATCAAAGAACCCCTGAAGCTGTGCAGACACAGAGTCTGATATGATAGTGGGTAGAGAGTGCATGGTGTTTTCCAAAGAACCAACTTTGTTGGTCAGTAAAGAAAGCTGATCCTTCAAAGGCAGGTCTTTGGGAGATGGAGGGGTATGGGTAGATTGTTTTGAGTGGGTAGATGGAGAGGAAGATGATGAGGCTGGGGTTTGAGGATGAGATGGAGAGGGAAGAGAAACTTTTGAAAGAAGCTCCATAGCCTGGGCAAAAGTGAGATGGCCCAGCTTGGAGGGGTCAAGGGATCCTTCAGCAGCGGCTGTAGCTGCATCACCAGGAGAAGGGGAGGATGATTGGGGCCTTTCAGATGCTGCTTGTGTTGCAACACCCTCATGAAGACCAGTGGTGATTCCCTCTGCAGTGCCTTGGTTTAAAGGCACCTCATCATTGGGAGATGGGATGTGCATTTCAACATCAGCAGTGGTGAAACCTGCTGATGGAATTTGCATGGAGGGAGCAGCCTCACCAGAGGGATGGTATGATCCCTGAGGTTCATCAGCTTGGGTTGATGGTCCCTCAGCAGCTGTTTGGTGTAGAACAGCTGTATCATGGGGAACAGAAGTTTGAGGCTGAGCTGCTGATTGGTCTATACCAGCAGCGTGGGCACCTCGTGCAGACTCAGGGTGTGAGGAGATATGAGTGGGGGACAGTGTGGACACAGTATGGAGTGGAGAGGACTCCTGTCTTTCAATATCCTCAGCCTGTTGAGAGGCTGGGATAGTTGATGTGGGTATCTCCTTTTGTACAACTGGTTCCTGTTGGAAGGAACCAGAGGGTCTAGACTGACTTGGGGTTGACTCAGATTGGAGTGAAGCAGGCTCCAAATGAGCTGAACCTGCTCCCAAAATAGGAGAGGCAGCATAGGTTGCTTCTTTTACAACTAAACCCTGTTGAGAGGGAACAGAGGAGGTGGTTCTTTGGGCTGGTTTCTTTTTGGTGCGTTGGTAGTGAATGGATGAAGTGGGTGATTGTGGAGAAGGGAGAGGATCTGTTTGGACAGGGTGTGAGACTGGGTTAGGAACAGTGGGGCTGACCTGTTCCATGGTCTCTTGTGCCACAGAGGCACCAGCCACTAAGGCTTCAGGCTCAACAAATGAACCAGGGTGAGGAGTCTGCTCCTTCTCAGCCACAGAGGCTAAAGATGCAGACTCAGGCTGAGCTGATTTGGCCTTCTTTTGCACAGGCCCAGCTTCAGCAGGTGCCAGGGTCCTCTTTACAAGTTTGGACCTGGCTTTGGATTTTCTGGCGGGAGCAGCAGCTTTTGGATCCACCCTCACAGCAGAGGGTCCTTCCACCAAACCTAACAACCTCCTCATTGGTGTGGATAGAGGAGGCTCATCTTGAAGTACAGGAGTATGGGAAATTCTATTTCCTATGACAGGGAATGCAGCAGTCTTAAGTAAGGGCTGGGAGTTATAGAGTTGCTCACCACAAACATGGCTGAAAATGAGGCTCAGAAACCTGGGATAACGAACAGCAGCTGGTCTTGGCTCTTGCTGCACCAGGTTTCTCAAGTTTGAGAAGATCCACTTAGCCATGTCAATAGTAGTCCCATCCACTAGCTGTAGGACTATTGGCACTTCATCTCTACTGAGTTGGTCGAAGGAACCAACTTTACTACTGAAGCTCATCATCACAGAAGCAAACAGAAAGCTGTAAGTAGGAGACAAGTCCTTTCTGTACAATGTTGCTCCAATTTTGGGTTCTGCTACACCACAGAAGCGTAGCAGATTTCCCATTTGTTCGTTCTCAGGCTGGGGCAGATCATATGACTCAGCAACAGGCAGATGAAGAACCTCCCTTAGAAGATCAGCAGTTATCTCAATGGCTTGAGTCCCATTGAGAATACTTCCTTTGAAGACTGTGGTGTTGGGGTTGTAAGAACAAGTGTACCAGAATTCATACACCATCTCCTGGTACAGGACACCAGGAGTTGTAGTCATTGCATAGTTCAACGGATGAACTTGCAGAAATTCCACCATCTGATCGTAGCCCTTCCCTACATAGTTTTTGGGAATAGTGAGGTTTGCTACGTAGTTTGTAGGTTTGAGGGTCAGCATTGTGGTGACTGATGGATGTTTGACAACATCATCACCAACAAACACTGGAAGAAAGGGATTAGGTCTGTGAGCCATTTGAGAAGTTTTGAGATTGAAGAAGCAAAGGACACTTAGTCTATTTTTAGGGTTCTTGAGGATTTCTGGAAATGATGAGGAAGACGAAGATGAAACAGTGGTTTGGTATTTATAGGATTTGAATGTGAGTGTGTATGAGAGAGAAGGTTTGGGCGGTTTGATTTGAAATGTTAGTTAACGGAAAACGGAACGGTTGTCCATGTCAGAAACATTTGTCAGACCACTTGACCTTTTTAATCACTAACACACGTAACCCACATTATCCGCAGTAATTAAGTTAAATAAAACATAAATTAAGTAACTTAAGTTTGAAGAAAGGTAATTAAAACTGTTGGTCCAAGCTGTTGGTCAACCCTGTGATAAGTTGGGTCAACACACGCTGTTCAGTCTTCAAGCTGTTCATTCCTCAAACTGTGCCTTCAGCCTGCTCTCTTTGGTAAGAACAGGTTGTGTTCAATAGTTGAACAGGTTATAAGACAATGGCTTGTAAGACAGTGTGAAGAAGTGGACAGGGTGAAGATTGGACCATCAGAGTAGGCTGGACGAATAAACTGTTTTTGTTCATCCTGTTGTATGCTCAAGCTGTTCAAGTTTTTCAGACAAATGACTAAGTACAGAACATGTATAACCTGTTCTGCCTAAGCTGTTCAGAGAAACTTGAGCAGTGTGAAACACACAAAGTCTTAGACCTTTGAGAAACACTTAGTCACTCTTGTTTAACATGCCCAGCTTGCTGACAAGGTAATTAAACCTTGTTTCATCCAGAGGTTTGGTGAAAATGTCTGCAAGCTGTTCATTTGTGGAAATAAAACTTACCTCCACATTACCTTTCTGAATGTGATCCCTGATGAAGTGATGTCTGACTTCAATATGCTTTGTTCTTGAATGAAATACTGGATTGTTGGAGATGGCTATGGCACTTGTGTTATCACACAGAATAGGAGTTTTCCTATACACAAGGCCATAATCTTCAAGCTGATGCTGCATCCACAGAATCTGCCCACAGCAGCTTCCAGCAGCAATGTACTCAGCTTCAGCAGTAGAAGTGGACACTGAGTTCTGCTTCTTGCTACTCCAACTGATCAACTTTCCACCAAGGAGTTGACATCCACCTGTTGTGCTTTTCCTATCTAACCTGCAGCCTGCAAAATCAGAATCTGAATAGCCTGTTAGTTCAAGGCTGGAGTCTTTGGGATACCAAAGACCCAAACCTGGTGTACCCTTCAGGTATCTGAAGATTCTTTTAACAGAAGCTAGATGAGATTCCTTTGGATCAGCTTGGAATCTAGCACACAAACAGGTAGCAAACATAATATCAGGTCTACTAGCAGTTAAGTATAGCAAGCTCCCAATCATGCCTCTGTAAGCTGTTACTGAAACAGCTTTGCCACTGGCATCAGCATCCAATTTTACATTGGTTGCCATTGGGGTTTTAATAGGAGAACTTTGATCAAATTTGAACTTTTTCAAAAGATCTAAAGTGTACTTTCTTTGATTTATAAAAATTCCAGTTGAGGTTTGTTTAACCTGTAATCCTAAAAAGAAAGTTAGTTCTCCCATCATACTCATCTCATACTTGGATTTCATAAGTAATGAAAAATTCTTGCACAACTGCTCATTAGTAGAACCAAATATTATGTCATCCACATAAATTTGAACAAGCATAATATCAGACTTCACCTTCTTTATGAACAGTGTAGTATCCACTTTACCTCTGGAATACCCATTGCTCATAAGGAACTCAGTAAGAGTGTCATACCAGGCTCTAGGGGCTTGTTTGAGACCATAGAGAGCTTTGTCCAACTTATAGACAAAACCTGGATGTTGTTCATTTTCAAAACCTGGAGGCTGCTTGACATAAACTTCTTTTTGCAGCTTCCCATTCAAAAATGCACTCTTCACATCCATTTGAAATACCTTGATACTCTTATGAGCAGCGTAGGCTAGATACAAACGAATTGCTTCTAGCCTAGCCACAGGAGCAAATGTTTCATCATAATCAATTCCTTCTTCCTGTCTGTAGCCCTGAGCAACCAGTCTTGCCTTATTTCTAATGACATGACCTTGCTCATCCATCTTATTCCTGAAAACCCATTTAGTACCAATTATAGTTTTACCTTTAGGAGTAGGGACCAGCTTCCATACATTGTTTCTCTCAAACTGATTGAGCTCTTCTTGCATGGCAGTGATCCAATTGGCATCTTTTAATGCTTCATCAACCTTCTTTGGCTCAACTAGTGAAACAAAGCTAGAGAACATACAAAAGTTCCCTAAGCTGTCCCACCGTGTTTGTATCCCTTTGTTGATGTCACCAATTATTTGATCATTGGGGTGACATCTGATCCACTTAGGATCATTTTTCACTGATGATTCACCTGAGTTGTTAACATCTTCAGCAGGTCCTGTTGAACAGCTCTCAAGATTTTCAGACATACTGTTGTCTTGAGCCTGTTCACTTGTTGAACATGTCTGACCACTGTTGAACATATCAGCAGAGGAACTGGGAAAATCAGCATTGATAGGTTCTGGACATGCAGTTGTAATTAAGTCTGTACATTTATTCACACAGGATGTATTGACATAATCATCATCATGTCCATCATGATTAACAGGTTCCACATTGGGTGTAGTGGGAGCTTTTGAGTCCTCTTCATTGTTTGAATGCATCAGATCATCAAAGTTAAGTTCTCCTGAAACTAATTCAGGAATAGCTTTGGTGGAAGCATTCTTGGACTCTTCAAAGGTGACATTGATAGATTCATCTATCACCTTTCTTTTGTTGTTGTATACTCTGTAGGCTTTAGAGATAGCAGAGTAGCCAACAAACACACCTTCATCAGCTTTAGGTTCAAACTTTGACAGCTGATCCCTTTGGTTCAGAATGAAACAGGGACATCCAAACACATGGAAATAACTGACATTTGGCTTCCTCCCTTTGAGCAGCTCATAGGGAGTCTTGTTGAATCTTTTCACCACTAAGGATCTGTTTTGGGTGAAGCAGGCAGTGTTGATAGCTTCAGCCCAAAATGATGAAGGTAAACCTGATGCACACAACATAGTTCTGGCAGCTTCAATGAGAGTTCGGTTTCTCCTTTCAGCAACTCCATTTTGTTGAGGAGTTCTTACAGCTGAAAAGTTTTGAGTGATTCCTTTCTCTTCACAGAAGTCTTCAAGAGTACTGTTTCTGAACTCAGTACCATGATCACTTCTAAGCTGCTTTACTTGGGCAGAGTTCAGCATTTCCATCTTTTTGACAAATCCAATGATCTCTCTAGCAGCCTCTCCTTTGCTCTTTAGAAAGATCACCCATGTGTAACTGGAGAACTCATCAACCATTACTAGAGTGTATCTTCTTCCTCCTAGACTTGGGACATTGACAGGTCCAAACAAGTCCATATGGATTAAGAAGAGTGGAGTATCAATAGAGAAATTATGTTTGGATTTAAAAGATGTTTTCCTCTGCTTACCTTTCTCACAGGCTGTGCATAATCTATCCTTAGCAAAAGTCATAGAAGGCAAACCAGTCACCAACTCTTTCTTACAGAGTTTGTTGATGTTCTTGAAGTTCAGATGTGACAGTCTTCTGTGCCATAGCCAGTTTAGATCAGCATTTGTTCTTGTGAGAAAACAGGTTTCAGTTGTGGGGTCAGCAGAATGCATATCCACAACATATACACCTTTCTTTCGTTGAGCACATAGCACAACTTTGCCTTGGGGATCCCATATGTAACCCAGGTGCTCATCAAAATTTACCTTGTAGCCAGCATCACACAGTTGGCTTATGCTGACAAGGTTATGTTTTAGCCCAACCACATAAGCTACTCTTTTGAACACTGCAGCACCAGCTTTAAGAGTTCCATATCCCTCAGTGGATCCCTGTACATTGTCACCAAATGTGACTTTTGGCCCTTTTTCAGGCCTGAGATCACTCAGCAATTCTTTACAACCTGTCATGTGCCCTGAGCAGCCACTGTCCAAGTACCAAACCTGAGAAGGTTGTTTTTCCTGCAGAGTGATAAGAGAATTATTAGTCATTTTTAGGGGAACTCATCATAGAGATAAGTTCTCCTACTTCATCAACATTTGTTGATGGATTTGAAATATCCACACTAATATTCCCTATTTGAATGGTATCAGCTTGAATACCACTCTCAGTGACTGTGACATTTCCAACACTGCTTGTGACAGCTGTTATGGAAACAACAGAGTCAACAGGCCTCATGCCCTCAGATTCAGGACAGTCCTTGGCCAGATGTGTCTTCTTTCCACATTTGTAACATTTTCTCTTTTTAGGATTTTTGGAAGAAGATCTTTCAGAAACACATTCTGAGCTATTTTTGTTGATTCTATCAGCAGATTTAATAATTTTATTACTTTTTGATGAATCAACAGCTTGAGTGGATAGTTCAATAACCACAGCTTTGGCTGCCTCTTCTTTCCTCCTTTTAGGAGGACAGATGTCAAAGACAGGGAGCTTGATTGGCTTTTGAGCTTCCACAGGTTTGGGAAACTTATTCCCAATTATCTCAGTTTGAGCAATGACTTTGTCTTTGCCCCTACTGGATTGTGATTTATGCTGCCTATCAGCATACTCACTGTGTCTGGTTTTGAAAGGCTTATTCTTATTTAAAACCAGTTTACCACTATGATTTGAAAACTTATTTGAAATCACAGCAGTTTTGTTTTCAACATGAGACTTACCCTTGTTGAAAACAGACTGCTTACCTTTTGAAAACTTGTTTTCAAAGTGTTTAGCATCAAAAGGATTAACATGCTTTTTACCATCAGCTTTGGACTCAGAACCTGTTTTGTCAACAGGTTTAATATCCACAACTTCAGTTTGGACATGTTTTCCTTTCTTTTGCTTGTGTGAACCAGCAGAGCACTTAGCAAACTGACTTGATGGAGAACAAATTCCAACATCAGCTTTTGAATTAAATTCACACAAGCTGTCAGTGTTTTGAGGCCTGACAAACCTATTTGTTGAGATTAGTTTACCATTCACATTTTGAATGAATGTGTTTGGAAGTTCACCAAGAGTGGATAAATCTTCTTTCAGATTATTTATCTCAACAATGGAAGCTGCTGTGTCAGGATCCCCTCCAAGATAGGCTTGGATTTGTGCAGGGATCTGTTGACTTATACAATGGCTGACTTTTTGTGCAGATTGGCACCAAGAGTCAACTATATTTTGAAGCTTAGCATGCTTTATATCTGTTTCTCTCTTTTCTTCCAGTAAAATAGAGTTGATGTGTTTTAATTCATCAAGCTCAGTTTCCAACTTATGGAAACTGTCCAGTTTACTGGATTTAGTTTTAAGATCAGTTTTAAGTTTAGAGATTTCAGATAGTAAAGCATCATGCTTATCAACAGCAGCTTTTAGATCAACAAGCATATATTCAAACATTTTAACTTTTTCTTCAGAACTGTAAGCCATAAAATTTTGTACCTTATACATCATAGTAGGATTCCAGTTCTCTAAGCTGCTGAAGGCTTCAGCTTCAGCCATATCTTGTTTGAAGCTGCTTGTTGATGGGACATCAGTGTTGGCCATCAGACATTGATTATCTTCTTCATCAGATGATGAATCAGATTCCTCCCAATCACAAGTCTCTGCCATAAGTCCCTTTTGGCGGTTAGAACCCACTGAGTTTTCCAACTTCCTTAGCTTAGCCATGGCCATAAGGTATTTAACCCTATAACCATCATCCTTGTTTGTCTTGTATGGTTTGGATGACTGACCAACAGCTTTTGACACACAGTCAGCAGCTATATGGCCAGTTTTGCCACATTTGAAGCACTCAGCCTTGGATTTATCAAATGCCTTCTTTTTGCCAGCACCTGAATTTCCTTGCATCATGTTTCTTCCAAACCTTTTCTTGTTGAACTTTTTGACAAACATAGCTATCATTTGCTCATCATCTTGTTCAACAAGATCTGCAGTATCTTCTTCATCTGACATCTCCTCCTTGTCATCATCCTGTTGATCAGGTTGAGTGAACACATCACTCACCTGATTTACAGGCTGTCTCACATTAGCCACAAAGGTTGCACCTCTTTTGGACATTTCCAAGGCATTTCTCTTTTGTTGCCTTGACTGTTCATCATTCAGTAAGGATCCATACAAGTTGACCAGATCCATACTTCTGATAGTACCTGAGTTCCTTAGAATTGTTGAGAAGTAATTCCACTCTTCAGGTAGAATGTCCAGAAATTTATTCACCAGGGTAAGACTATCCTTAGTGATCCCAACAGCCTTGAGATCATTCACTAGATCAGTAAACCTGGTGTAGGTTTCAGTGAGAGTCTCCTTTGGTTTAGCAAAGAAGAGTTCATACAGTCTAACAAGATTGTTGATCCTGTTGTCCAGTGTGATTGTGGGTCCATCATAGACGGTACACAAAGTATCCCACATTTCTTTTGCTGTCTTCATTTTCTCAACCTGTTTGAACACATCATCAGGAAGAGAAATAACCAGGTTGTTTCTGGCCTTTGCATCCAGAGCCACCAGTCTCTTGTCTTCATCAGACCATTGAGCTTTAGCTTTCTCAAAGGTCCTGATTTCAGGAGCAGCTCCTTCAACCGCTGGAGTTATGGTAGTAACAGAGGTTGGCACATAGGGACCCTCCATCACTATCTATGGTAGTTGTACATCCAGATTTTCTAAATAGAGCATCATTCTGCACTTCCAACCAGAGAAGTTTTGATGATTAAATTTTGGAGGTTTGCCCATAGAGCCATTGTCATAGTAAGAAGAATTTGCAGCACTGTTGTCCATGGAAACTAGGGAGAATGAGAGATCAAGAATGACACACACTCTAACTTGCTCTGATACCAGTTGTAGGTCCCGAGAGGTTTCCAAAGTGTATGGCTTTAAGCTGTAGAGGGGGGGTGAATACAGCAATTTAAAAACTACACACTATTTTCTCAATGTTTGTATGTATTATCAACAATTTGTTAATTACAAACAAGCTTGAATGCGGAATAGTTCAATCTGAGATGACAGATACAACAGTATGTTCACTAGTCTAAGACAGACTCAAACTAGTATACAATGACTACACTCACTAAGAAGCACTCACTGTGTTTACAAGACTCAGATGAACAGCTTATGTAGAACAACTTAGACACAAAGAAACTGTATTACACAAACAGACTTGCATGCATGAGAAACATACTTGCACGTTCACTCTTGGTTTCAGCACTTAGCTTTCTTCACTTCTTTCTGTCCTTAGAAACTTCCATTTATACTAACTCAGAGGATCTAGGAGAAACATCTTCATTGGACGGAATGAAAAGGAGAAGTCTTGTTGAAAAGACAACATAACCTTTTCTGCACTTTTCTGAAAAGCAGACTTGTCTTCATATGTACAGAACTTTTGTCTTTTTACTTTGTTTACTGTTGCATTGCCTTTAACTAATTTAGGAATGTCAACTTTGTGTTTTTCTTCCTTGTAAAGGCCTATTTTGATATAAGAAAAAGGTCTGTCACCCTTTTTCAAATATCCTTTTGTCTTCATGTTACAGAACAGCGTGGGCAGGCTGAGCAGTTCTGTTTTCCACTTTGTCTTCGACTTTGTAAACTGATCTTGTAGTTAAAGACAATACATGATGACTTGGAAACGTATTCCATAAAGTGTTTAGCCTGTTCACAAAGAACAGGTTCTGTTCACAAAGAACAGAACACTTGAAAAGTGCCCAAGCTGCTCACCAGTGTAGAGCAGCGTAAACAGTTTATGTCCAGCCTGTTTAGCAGACAGAACAGCTTGGACAAACTGTCTTAGTTGCAACACATGCAACACATAGAACGGCTTATGACTAATATTGCAAATCATTTTCAGGCTTTAATAAGGCATATAACAGGCCTTAACTTTAACCTTCAAACGCATCAACAGGTTTGATTATAAATCTCCCCCTCAGATGTAGAACAGGTTTGACTGAGGCCTTTTTGTGCCTAACAATATCCAATTCAGAAAATAAAAATTCGACTAAAACCACATATTATACAATGTCCAATCATGATCGCCATGGATCCATTTGCTAGTATATAACTTCGGAATAACCGTATCCGACTTCTATTTCATCCAAATGCATAAAAAATCAATTAAAAAGTATAATTCCGCATCAATGGAGCCATTTTTAATATATTGTAGCCATGTTAATATATGGCTTGGTAAAATTGAAGTTTACGCAATATAAACACAAAATTTTGAAATAAGATATGGACTAAAACCACTAACAATGCCATCTGTGGAGTGCCTTCTTTTTCCAGAGATATCAATGAACAAAGTTAACCTGGAGCCGTTTGTTACTATATAATTTTGAAATATCCAATACATTGTGTTCCATCCAAAAACATGGACATATCAACTAAAAGGTAATGCATAACATTTGATAATAAAGAGAGTAATACAAAAAGATAAATAAATAAATGTAGTAGCAAATAGCATTTGATAATAAAGCAAAATTTAAAAGAGACAATTAGTTGAAATTTTTTGTATCAAAATTTCATACCCACGTTGTAGACTTATTGTGTTATATGTAGAATCACAGAATACAAATAAACATAAATCCACGACTCACCTCATATGTGATAGACTTTCATTTCAAGTTAGCTCCTTGTGCCACCTACTTTTAAAGGAAGAAAGCAGACAGAAAACTGTTAACAGAGAACGCATCCAAAAAACTACAAATGACGGAATTCACGTATAGGACATGGAAACCTTGATATTTTCGTTACATAACATCAGTTCATGTTAACTCCATTAATCATTTTTTATATAACATTGTGACCATTTGACCGGGCTAAAAGCCTCTATAAATTTTGGGTTGACAATCAAAATGTAGGAAAATGTGTACCCAAACTACCTGATTAAAATGATTGAAAGTCAAACTTTTTCATGTATAAAAATCAAAGTCGAAAGAATGATAAAGAATTCAGAATACTTACTTGTGCAAAACCTCCTTGCTTCTCACATTGCTCCCCTCCCTACCTCTCATCTTCATGCTCTTGAAAACCCAGATTGGCACAATGCTATGACATATGAATTTAATGTATTAATTAAAAACAGAACATGGAGACTTGTACCACGACCAAAAGGCGTGAATATTGTTCATTCCATGTGTTTATTTCGTCATAAATTTAATGCAGATGGCTCCCTAAATCGCTACAAGGCTCGGTTAGTAGCCAATGGTCAAAGTCAACAACAGGGTGTCGATTGCCACGAAACATTTAGTCCTGTTGTCAAACCTACCACCATCCGTACCGTTCTAAGTATTGCGCTATCTCACAACTGGCCCATTCACCAACTTGAAGTGAAAATGCCTTTCTCAATGGGCATTTATCCGAAACTGTATACATGCACCAACCCCCAGGATTCAAGGATAACACTCCTGCTGATCATGTCTGTCTTTTATAGAAATCTTTATACGGCCTCAATCAGGCCGCACGAGCATGGTTTCAACGATTTGCGAATTTTGCCACTCGCATCGGCTTCTCTCACAGGAAAACGGAAACCTCTCTGTTTATTTTTCGTCGGGGATCTGATCTTGCATACTTACTCATATACGTTGATGACATCATTCTCACTGCATCCTCCTTGCCTTTCTTACAGAAAGTTATTGCTTTACTACATCGTGAATTTTCTATGACAGATCTTGGTCCACTTAACTACTTTCAGGGGATATCGGTGGTATGTACAGCTTCAGATCTCTTCTTGTCTCAATCTAAGTATGCTTTGGAAATTTTAGAACGGGCTCACATGATAAATTGCAACCCATGTCGCACACCGGTTGATAGTGAAAGCAAACTAGGGCCTGAAGGCCCCCCTGTGTCTGAACCAGATCTTTATCGTAGTCTTGCTGGAGCCCTTCAGTACCTCACATTCACTAGACCGGATATTGCTTATTCAGTTCAGCAGCTATTGCTCTACATTCATGGCCCTCGTGAACCACATCTTAATGCTATGAAACGTGTCTTGCGCTACATTCGGGGAACTATTGATCTTGGGCTTCAACATTTTCGTTCGACCTTGTCCCAACTAACTGCTTATACTGATGCTGACTAGGCGGGGTGTCTGGCCACTCGTCGATCTACATCTGGCTATTGCATGTTTTTAGGTGACAATCTTCTCTCTTGGTCCACCAAACGCCAAGATACCACCTCCAGATCTAGTGCAGAAGCAGAATACAGAGGTGTTGCTAATGTTGTTGCTGAAACTTCTTGAGTGAGGAATCTTCTTTGCGAACTTCACTTTCCCCTCCACACGGCTTCCATAGTCTAGTGTGACAATGTCAGCGCTGTATACATGTCAGCAAAATCCGATTCAACCTCAGCGAACCAAGCACATTGAGATTGACATTCATTTTGTTCGTGATAAAGTCGCCACTGGTCATGTTCGCGTTTTACACGTCCCGTCTAGATTTCAGTATGCCGATGTTTTCACCAAGGGGCTTCCGTATCAGCTATTTGTAGATTTTCGTTCCAGTTTGAGTGTTCGTTCTCCCCCTCAAACTGCGGGGGACTATTAACGGACCTTTTATACAATTATTTAATGTTTAGTCTTTTGGGTTAAGACCCATTGTTACCTCGTTGTATTTATTTATATGTTATGTTTGTGAAATGGAAGGGCAAGAGAGTCATTAGCTAAATTACAAAGAGATGATATATAAGAGGAGGATCATAAGAGGAGTCGTGTGGTTTTCTATTTTTTTGATGGTTGTGTACTTGCGTACACTCATTTGTTTTTTCATTTTGCGACTTTAAATAGAGAGAATTTCATATATATACCTCCAAGACTTCGTAATATCGATTATTTACAGTATATTTTCTTAACTTGTTTTTAACGTGTTATTGTTTTATAAATGTTTTTTACTTTAATTGCTATTTAATATATCATTTTTTGTCCACTACCATTATTTTTTAGTATTTTTGTTCAGTAACATATTTTTATTTATAAATTACCGAATTTTAAAAGTTAATCCGGTTGTGTTTGATGCCGGGTCAGTTTTAGCCACATCTTTAAAAAACCGGTTTAACAGATGAAATCCAATTATGTATGTTTATTACCAACGGAACAAAAAAAAACTTTGCTCTCGTGAAAACGTTTCATCCTTAGATCAGATCCGAAATCAATCACAACATTTGAAAATCAGATTTAGTAGGAATGACGTTGACATGGCTTAATCACAACCATTAAATTTCAGTTTTAATCGAGTCTATGCTGACTTGGAAGCATCAAAGTCGTTAAAAATAATTTAAAATCGGGATCATGTTATCTCTTATTTTAAACTACGATAACAACTTGCAGAATACTTCTGGACAAAAGAAAAGGCATTTAAAAAGTTTTAAACCTAGAAAATCATCAATTCCAGTCGTACATGTTCATCACATTATCCATATATTCAGGATAAAATCATAACAAAAAATGCAGAAAAAAGTTGAACAAATCTGGATGATCTCCAGCTACCGGTTCATCACATTATCCATAGTTTCTGGATAAAATCATAACAGAACAGGAAAAAAGTTTCAAACCTTGGAAATAATGATTTCAAGCTGTCGGTTCATCAATTATCAAATCTTTAAATAAATTAAAACCTAAAACTTACATTTATTGTGGGTTAAATGTAACAAAAGATTGTGGGTTATATGTATAATTAGTAAGCATTCGTTTTCAACATAAGCTACATTGAAATACTGAAAAAAAAAACTTGCATCAAAAGATTGGAAAAAGATTACCGTTAAGATCAAGCATGAATGCGAATCAACCAAATGAAGAGTCGAAGATGCTTTCAGCTCCTACATCAACCGTATCTGCAGAAATAAAAAAATGTCAATAATCTTTTTAATATGCTATTTGTATTCTGAAACAACATACTTTTTTTCTTTTGTTTTTTCATGTAACATAAGTTAGTGATGAACTGACAATTCTCATTTGATGTTCTTGGCCATCATAAATACTTTATATAATGATGACCAAGAACAACATAATGTAGGAAGAAAAAATCATCCAATAAACTTTTATAAATAAAGGGTATTTCCAGCATATTTATATGTTTAAATCGATTCACATGTTGCAGGAACTATATGAAATTGTTTGGAAGCAATATGAGAATCTTCTACAGGTATCGTTTTATATTTTTAACAAAAGCATATTATTTACGACATGTGATATTACTAAAGTTGTAATAAGATGGAATAAAAGTTTGACACATCGTGCATATAATTGTGTTTCTCCACAGATCTAAAACACTAGATCGGTGAATCCTTTAATTAGGAAACTATTTTCGTTATTAGGTTCGTATACTAGGTTCATATACCGAGATATGACAAAAGCTGAGATTTTTAATGTATGTTTATTGACTTAACGAAATGCTTGAACACATTCTTTAAACCAATTCAGATTAATTATTTTTTCATGAAGATTGTTCCATTTGATTATGATATGGTATAACAATCTAATATTATTTGTATTCCAATTAGTAAGCTTCAATATACAAAGTAAAGAAATGAGTTAAAAAGATGACACCAACTACACACACTAATAATATCCAACCTCCCTAACCATCGATGAGAAACATTCAAATACTATCCATGTAAATAAATGGTCCAAGAATCGTTACAAGAGTTATATATTTAGCGAACACATTTTAAGTTTACCAAACTTTATCTTGCTTTAGTAACTTCTTTATTCTTATTGGTTTGTCAACACAAATTACGGGAATACAAGGCAGAAAAAACACTCGAACATAACAACTGCAAGGGAGTGACCACGTAAAAAATCCTTCAAAGATCACAATTTCTTACTGTTATTTCAGTATTTGCATTTCTACTTTCAGCGTCTCTCGGCATTGCTGATTTATGTTTTACAATATTCTGCTTTGAAGTCTATAGGTTTTAATTAAGTCAAATTCTCAGTAGGGAATTTTCAAAACCAAGCCAAGAAACCAAAAGAACCTTTAGAGACAGAAGAGACGACAAGTAACTTCACATTATAACTTTAAAAGACATTATTTAGAAAGATAAAAACCTCCTAGTTCAATTAAAATTGTTATATATGTAAGGTCTTGAACTAACAGATCTATCTAGACGCGGAACCGTCAATGAGTGCGGAATCCTCGTTAACGGGTAGACGGAAACAACTCTCACCAGAAACACGGAGACTATCAGAAGCTGCACGAACGACACACGAACGCACCTACAAACTGATTCTCTCCTAAACGGCACTAACACTGATGATAAACTCGAAATCGCTTAATGCTTAATCACTCTCGAATTCTGCAAAAAGTCTGATAATATTTCGAGTCTATCCCTAATTATAGAGGCTAATTCGAGTTTGTCATGGGCTAAACTCGAATCCGGCCGAAAGCCCATTCGAGTTTATCCTCTCTGACATTCTCGAATCTGCCACTCAACACATTCGAATCTGCCCAATTGGCTTATTCGAATCTGACCTAGATTCGAACCTTAGCCCTTTGAGGATTCGAATTTACTCATTCAATAATTAACCTAGAGTAGAAACTTATGTTTTTAACTTATGTTTGATTTAATCTTTGATTTAATCTTTGATTTCTATGTTTGAACTTCTTGTAATGCGTTACATTAAGTTCAAACACACAAACAATAATAATTATCAACCATATATAAACATATATATCTAACACTTGCTAAACCACAATGTTGGATCACTTAGACTGCTATGGTCACACAGGGTGTACCAACAGACTCCCCCTTGACGATAGCTTCTAATAATTCACACATTTGATTAAGAACTTTGTTTATTATTTATTCAAACTACTTCTAGCATACAAACCTTTTTCAACACACACTTTAACTACATTCTCATATTTCCTAGCCTCACCATCCATATGAGTGTCACTAGAGATCTTATGAGCATGCAAAATTTGAAGATCATCTCGAGAAAGGTTTACCAGATGAAGAGGATCATAGATTCTAAGAATCATCTTTTCTTCAAAATCTTCCATTACCGCTTCTCCCGTATCATCGACATACCACCAGTTCAGATTCTTCATGACATTCTGTGGCATAGGCTTGAGCGGCACCTTTCTTAGACATCTTACGGGTTTGTACTGAATCTTCATCCAAGGACGCCCAGTTAGAGGATCAATTCGAGAAGGATCCTCTACTCTTTTTCCTATCCTTGGATTTAGGCGTTCAAACTTCCTTGATCTTCCCTCTTTCCTTATGATTCTGGCAATTATATCTGCGTAGGGGTCATTGCCGATATTGATCAGATCTTTCCATGCTAACGCCTTGATCTCATTCTTCGGCAGTGAATTGAATGCTTTCAGAGTTCGCCTTAGGTACTTGAGCCCGTCTTTTCTCTTGATTATGAATAGCTGCAGTTCTCGATCAAAGAACCAGCTTAATATGCTTCCTGACAGTTTTCCAGTCCCCGAAACCCTTATCTTCTTTTTCAGCTCTAATTCCTTCTGTTCAGCTCTGAACCACAACTTTCTTTTCTCTTCATTCGTTAGTTCTCTGGCAGGTTCCTCTACTGATGGCTCAACATTTAACGCAGCATTCACCACTTCTATGTTAACAATATCATTTCCTTCTATCACATATGTATCAGTGATAGGATTTTGCTGCACGACGATCTCATCAGCTTCATCGTCCTCATCAGCACACACCTCATCATCTGATCTCCAGTCAACAATATCTTCAGGCAGAAACTCACCCTTTTCCAGCTCTTCCATTTCATCTTCAAAATCAAAACCCAAATCCATCGGATCGTCATCAATATCCATGAGTGCATCTATCATCTCACTTATCTCATAATTCGTAGGTTTAGACGAACTAGCTTCTCCTACTTCTCCTCCTGCTTGACTTGGCTCCCCCTGAGATTGAGCAGCCTGAGCAGCAGAAAAATCTACTGGCTCATTCTGTCTTTGAGAGCTGGGATCATTGCCTTGGTCTTCTTCATCATTATCATCATCCTTCTTGCCCACTTCTTGATCTCGGCACGATGTCTCCCCCTGAGCCTGTAAATTTTTCATTAACTGCTCAATTAGGGAGCGCATCGATCTAATCTCAGCCGATTGGTCGGCTACAAAAGTCTTCATTTCTAAGTTCTCTTCCTGAACTTTTTCCACTATCTTCTTCAAATCGGCATTCTCCTTATCAAGATTTGCATTATGAGTCTGAATCTCACCGATTGCCTTTGCTAGGCCTAAGATCTGGATATTTTGGAAGTCAACTCGAGCTTTTAGATGCAGAAATATTTGATTGTCGGTGTATGTGGATGAGGTTGAAGGGATGGATTGAAGTGGAGTTGGAATGATCGGCGATGGGATGTATGGTTCATCATGAGGTGGTGATGATGGAATGGTGGTTTGAGGTTCCTGATGTTGAGGAATTTTTGGTTGTTCTGCGGAAGCTGAAGAAGATCCTTGCATAAATCTATGACGCTTGGCCCGTTACCTTGTCACTAATGGTGCAACTTCTTCTTCTTCAAAATCAGAGTCATCAGACTCTCTTGATGCTCGCCTCCTTGAAGCTTCATCATTAATAACCACTAATCTAGATCCATAAGTCTCTATCCGAACTGCTGGTTCAGTAGATACGGACTCTGGAGCTTCAACCTCTATGTCCTCCATTTCTTCTGACTCAGTGGCAGATGATGACTCATCATTACCAGTCTGCTCTGGTTCATATTCGTCAACATCCCTCAGCACATCTTCTTCTCCCTCTGGAGGCTCTAGTAACTGATTAACCAACTCTGCAGTTATTTCCTCATTTGCATGAGGCCCAGACGCCCAGATTTCTTCCAAAGTTTGGGCTATCTGCTCAGATTCCGTTGCGGCACTTGAAGGCCCTGCTTCCTGTACCTCTGGCTGTTGACTTGTTGAAGGCCTAGATGCCTGAGTCTGACTCGCAGTAGCTCTTTGTCTTCGCCTTTGTTGTTGTGCTTGCGGTTGCTGTGGCTGTTGTTGTTGCGATGGCTGTCTGGCTTGAACTTCCACTTCTCCTGCCCAGTTGGCAGTATCTGGTGCTTCAAAATTCCTATCCAAAACAGCTCCAAATAACGGTCGCTCGACCGGAACCGCCAACCTTCCTCTGTGCGAGGAGCAATCAGCAAAAATTCTTTTATCCATCACTGCGACACTTTGGATTTCATTTAGCTAAGGCAAATTCGGCAAGAAATGCCTGATAAGCATCATTATGAATCGTGGATACAGCAGAAATTGTTGATGCTCTGGAGTGGTGATTTGATGAACAAATTCTGAGAAAAACATTTCCGAAAAGCTGAAAGGCCGATTATACACTAACGCGATCATCCCAGACTGGATCTTCGAGACTATATAGTCAAAACCGGCTTTCTTGGCTGCAAAACAAACCATAAAGACATGAGCCAAAAATCTCCATTGGCCAATAAGCCCGCTCTTCATGTAAGAAGTCTTCGTAACATCCTGGCTGTAACCCATTCTCTGAAAAGCTGCCTGCCTAATACTTAGTGGAAAGTCAATAGGCCCAGACTCTTCTTCCTGAGATCCTAGCTGTAACACTTGACGCAGCATATCGGCAGAAAACACCAACGGTTGCCCTGCGATCCTTGTTCTCAGCACTGTCGGGGTGACAGAGCAGTCCACCTGAAGATGATCATAGAATTGGCGAACATAGGGAATTACAATCTGAATATTGTGAGACAATGCAAAAGCAATCCTAGATTCTACAAGGAAATCCATCATTTGACGAAAGCTTTGCGCCTCAGGGATATGATGATCATAGGGAATGACCATATTATGCTTCGGTACGAATACTCGAACAGCCATATCTGCACAATAGATAAACTATTAGAATCATTTAAAAATCAATAAACGTGCTTAAATTCAAATTTGTTTTATTTTGAACTTGTTTAAGTACAAAATCCAACACAATTAAATTTCTACAACTTTAACTAAATTTAAATTGAACAAATTCGAATAGACAGATTCGAAGACACCCTATTTTGAATTTGATGACAGATTCGAATGTAATGGTCTTCTCGAGTTTACTGACAAACTCGAGAATGGTCCAAGAACAGATTCGAACAGTCGTCGTCCCAATTCTTCATCAAAACCCATGATTTTAACCATTTTGAACTTAGAAAATCACATACATTAGTCCAACTAGGTTCTAATCACTGATTTATGTATTTAATTTGACTATTTACTGGTCCAAAGTTTGTAATTTTGAAAGACACGATTTTGACCATCAAACTTTACAAAATTGGTGATTTTGACTTAAATGGAGTATAAAACTACATGAATCTTGTACAACCAAGTTGATTATACCTAGATATATCAGTAGAGTCGAACACCCAAGTAAGAAACTCGACAAATTGTCGTATTTGTGGAAATCGATAGATTCGAGCCGATAGATTCGAAATCGCCTAAATAGATTCGAGGATATAGATTCGAAAACAGTAATGAGTTAATGACGTTACTGTTAACCTATATATACCACCTACCTTCGAATCTAAGGCCAATGTCGAATCTACTAACAGATTCGAGACTACCTAATTCGAGTGTAACCTAAACTCGAAATTCCCAAAACACTTAGAAAAATTTCAAAAATTTTGAAATAACTTCAACTTTTTCAACATTTTCAACGGTATTGTGTAACAGAATAAACTATGCCTAATCCTTTACCCTAAGCACAAGATTGTTCACGCAGTGTTTATTTTATCCAACTATGAATGCACCATCAATAATTTTTGACCTTTTTCCTAAGTTAAAAAATAAAATAAAATAAAATAAAATAAAATAAAATAAACTAAGGTAAAATAAAATAAAATAAAATAAAATAAAAACTAAGTAAAATTAAAATTTTAAAATTTTGACCAAAAAATTTAACTTAGACTTAAGCTATACTTATTAAAATTTACAACCTAAGCTAAACGGTAAACAAAATATTTTTGATGAGTATAGTCAAAGAAAGGTTCAATCAGATATCGATGTCAGATACTCACTTTCAGTACTTAAACTTTCACACTTAGGAATTTTTTATTCCTTTGATTGTTTGTCGTGAAATACCCATTTAGCCGATTGTTGGTATTTACCCCTTTAAACATTCTACATTTTGGAATATCCTTTGGCATTTTTATTTATCATGAAATTATCTTACGTGACTCAGACATAGACATACTTTTATGATCAAGGCATACAGACAATGATTCTAACTTGTTGGTATTTGCAAACTTTCTTTAAAAGACAAACATCGGACACATGTCTGTGTTTTCATACAACAAAGTGTCTTAGTTTGACTTAAGGTTTATTCTTTAAAGTTAGCAAGACAGCAGTGACAGGTCTGTACCGACGTACAACAAAGTGACATATCTTGCCAACCCGAATCTAAACAGAGGCAACAGGTCTGTACTTACGTACAACAGAGTTACATGTTTTCGACTCTCAATTTTGTATGATTTTTCTATTCTTTCCATTTTAAGATGTATTTGATGTTGCCATATATCCCCAGAAAGTTTGCATACCTCATTTAGACTCAAAGTTTGTATGTCTTGTACATAAAAATTAAGACTGATTGGTCGTACATCTAAGTTAGCGACACGTTTGACTTTTTCTTGAATATTTTATTTGCCTTGAGACTCCCTATATGTATTATGTCTACAAACACATCAAACTAAAATAAAGTATAACACTTAGAATTTTAGGTGCATTATGTGTGAAAGCCTAAACACTTAGAGTTTGTAACGACTGTGCTAATTTTCGTCACTTTGAACCTATGCTTCTAAGACTTAACTCCTTTTCTGATATTCTCTTTTTTTGTATTTTTATGATTTTCTCTCTTTTTTTTTGTTGTTTTTCATAAGTAAAAGCACCAAAAGAAGATAACCTACTAACTTACTAAAAATAGAAACTATCCTAAATTAGCAGACTTACTAAAAAGAAAGAAATACTACAACTATAAAAGGAAATAAACTACTACTACTAAGGTCAAATTACTCTGGGTTGCGCATTCCATTCAGTTGAATTAAATACTCAAACCGTGACTTATCAAATGCTTTGGTAAATAAATCTGCATTATTATCTTCCGTTGCCACTTTTACCAATTTGATTAAGTTCTTTTCAGCACAATCATCAATAAAATGATGCCTAATGTCTATGTGCTTTGTTTTGTTGTGTTTACCTGGATTATTCGTTATAGCAATTGTAGATTGATTGTCTATCCTAATCGGAGTTTGAGTGTAAGCCAAACCGTAATCCCGCAATTGTTGTTGTATCCACAGAACCTGTGAGCAGCAACTACCAGCAGCAACATACTCGGCCTCGCACGTTGACACGGCTACCGACGTCTGTTTTTTGCATTGCCAGGATACCAGTCTCCCTCCTAGGAATTGACAACCTCCAGTTGTTGATTTGCGCGTCAAGCTGCATCCTCCGTAGTCAGAATCCGTGAACGCCTCCAACTCAAGATCTCCCTCCGCGTGATACCAAAGTCCCAGCTTTGGTTTCGACTTGAGGTATCGTAGAATCCGCTTCACAGCTTTCATATGCATCTCCTTCGGATTAGCTTGAAACCTAGCACAAATACACACAGCAAACATAATGTCAGGTCTTGAAGCAGTTAAATACATAAGTGATCCAATCATGGCCCGATATAACGTCGGATCCACATCGGTATCACTTTCAGTACCCGGTCCGAGATTGTGATTCACTTGAATCGGCGTGCTGAAATGGGCAGTCAATTTTGTTCCTTCCATCCCGAAACGTTCCAATATGTCATAGACATACTTCGTCTAATGGATAAACATCCCTTCCTTCGTCTGGTCAACTTATAACCCCAAAAAGAAATTTAACTCTCCCATAGCACTCATCTCGAATTTCGACTTTATCACCTTCTCGAAATCTTTGCACATCTGTTCGTCTGATGAACCAAAAATGATATCATCGACGTACACTTGTACCAAGATGAAGTGTTCTCCCTTTCTTTTAACAAACATCGTACTATCTATCCTACCCCTTTCAAACCCGTTCTCTAGCAGATGGTTGGATAGAGTCTCGTACCACGCCCTTGGTGCTTGATGTAATCCATATAGAGCCTTATCTAAGCGATATACTCTATCAGGATATTTTGGATCTGTAAATCCGGGCGGCTGTTCTACATACACCAGCTCCTTCACTTTCCCATATAGGAAAGCACTCTTTACATCTAATTGATAGACCTTAAAGCCCTTGAAGGAGGCAAAAGCTAGAAACAACCTAATGGCTTCCAGCCTTGCTACTGGCGCAAACACCTCATTGTAATCGATTCCCTCCTCTTGGTTAAAACCCTTTACAACTAGCCTAGCCTTGTTGCGAGTGACTATACCCCGATCGTCTCTTTTGCACTTAAAACCCCATTTGGTTCCTATGGCAACTTCCCCTCGAGGTAATGGAACTAACTCCCACACTTCTAGTTTCCTAAACTGTGAAAGTTCTTCCTGCATCGCTTCAACCCAGGAGTTATCCTTAAGTGCCATTTGCACATTCTTAGGCTCTACTTGCGATATGAAACACGAATAGAGACAGGTATGATATGCCTCGGAGTCATTTATCATCGACAACAACACTGTGTTGTTATTTAAACTACTCCTAGTCTTCACACCCTCGTTAGGATTTCCTATGATGCTTTCTATAGGATGATTTTTGATCCTAGAGGTCTCTATCTCGTCAACAGTCAGATTATCTCCTAAGTTAGATCCTATTTCACCTAGTGGGGGAACAGCCTCAGTTTCTACATTTTCCTCCTCATGGACATTTTCCTCAGAGTTGGAACTTGTTGCTTGAGTCTGATTCTCAGTGGTAGGTGCCTCTGGATTAGTAACTTTTGGAGATCCATCTTCAGTCGTAGTAGGCTCGGATGTGGATTGAAATGTAGTCCTCGGAAAGATATGACCATCGTCATTTAGGTGCAACGTCGCCATGTCCTTTTCGATTATACCTGCATTTTCATCCAAAGGAATGTTAAATGACTCAAATAACGTATCATAGTCAAATATCCATTCCGGACCTGTTTGGGGTTCATGTGTATAACTTGTGACTTCAATATTATACACAATCTCAACCGTACCATTCGTTTTGTTAAAAACCCGTTTGTTTGGTGAGTTCGGCACATAACCTAGGAAGTATCCTTCGTCAGCCCTTTCACCAAACTTCGGTTGATGTTTTGTTCGCAAAAGAGTGCATGGTACCCCAAACGGTTCGAATCCAGTTAAATTAGGTGGCCGTTTATTCAAAATTTCATAACAGGTTTTGTTCAAAGATTTGATAGTTAGGACCCTGTTTAAAATATGACATGCGGTATTCACTGCCTCCCCCCAAAACATGGTAGGAAGCTTTGAATCCGACAACATAGTCCTAGCTGTCTCAATCAGTGTCCTGTTTTTACGTTCGGCCACCCCATTTTGTTGAGGCTCATATGGTGCACTAAATTGATGCACTATACCCTTTGAGAGGCAATATACACCAATTACAGTGTTTTTGAACTCAGTTCCATTATCACTACGTATCCTTTTAACCCGTGTTCCGTAGGAATTCTCCACTTGGTCTAAGAACCCGATGAGCTTGGAAGTCGTCTCGTCCTTTGTACCTAGAAAGAAAACCCAAGAAAAACGTGAGTAATCGTCAGTGATAACTAAACATTACCAACTACCTCCTATACTCCTTTTGTTGATTGGACCGAAAAGATCCATGTGCAACAAATCGAATGTTGAGGTTATGGAGTTCTGCGTCTTGGACTTGTGTGTCTTCTTATGTTGTTTGCCCTTCTTGCATGGTAGACACTTGTCCTCGAACTGAAAGCTCTTCATAGGCACACCTTGCACCAATCCATTTTTCGTTATGTAGTTCATCTTTCTTAAGTGCAAGTGAGCCATGCGTCTGTGCCACAATACTGATTCCGTTTCTGAAGCTTTAGATAACAAACAGATTGGCCCCATCGAAGCATCCAGCTTGTTCATATCAAGCATGTACAAGTCATTTTTCCTTGGTGCCTGCATCAATACCCATTCTTCAGGAATCTGGAATCCCGGTTTTAGCACTAACGCTTCAGTGTCAGTAAAAAGCACTGAATTCTTCCTATCACAGATTTGAGATACACTAATGAGATTATGAACCAGTTTATCAACGTGATAAACTTGATCCAAAGTAATCGTCCCATTAGTGACTTCTCCAGTTCAAGTGATGGTTCCTCCTTTATTTCCCGCGAATGATACAAATCCCCGATTCCCACCCTTGAAGTCTGCAAGGAGACTTCGTTCCCCTGTCATGTGCCTGGAGCATCCACTGTCGACGAACCACTTGTTGTTTAGACCTGTGGTAATCTCCTGCACATGAAAGAAAATAGGTTAGTTATCACGGGGAACCCAAGCCATAACTGACTTGGTTATACCATTCTCGTCCACATACTTAAACTCTTTCAAATACCCATCTCGCCTTTCAGGTGACTTGGGTCGTTGAACAGGAGTTTGTTGTGGTGCCGAGTGATGTAAATTCACTCTTTGCCTTTGAGTAGGCATTTGTTGTGGAGCTCTCGAATAATTCCGATTATATTGCATTTCAGATTGTGATCCCTGAGCTCTTACCAGTGCGTAATGTCTAACAGGAGTATGTGACCTAACTGGAGTGTGTGCTCTGCTAGGTGTTGTGCTCCTATAGACTTGTTGAGGTGCTGACCTAGATTGATTAATGACACGATTCGGTGAATTTGTCCTAACCACTTCTTTTGGTCCAACCTTTACCGGTGTTTGTTTCACAACTTGTTTTGGTGCGGCCTGCACAGTTTTCTCGGTACTCTGAGAACCACTAGTGCTTGCCACACTTGTTGAGGGTTTAGGCTGTTCTGGCTTCACTGTCTTAGGTGTAGTATCAACTTTCCTATGTGGACAGGTAGAAGCGAAATGCCCCCTCTCGTGACATCTAAAGCATGACATTTTGTCTATTGGCTTCTTTTGTGTGCCCTTAGACTTAGGTGTCTCACTAGTGTCTTGGTCCTTTTGTACATCTATTGCGACTGGCTCATCGTCCTGATCATTAAAATCAATTTTATGTTTTCCTGCAGGTGTTTCACTGGAGGAAGACACAAATTTGACTTTCTTAACGTTGACAGTTGTGTCAGCCACCTTAGGTGTATTCTCTACTACAGGCTCAGATATAGATGCAGGTAAGTCCTCTAAGTCTACTGATTTATCAGTTTTCTCCTGAGGTTGAGGCACGTAGTTTGCATTAAAAGGTGGAGTAATTTCATGAAATCCTAGACCTACAGGCTTTTTAGATTGGCGTTGAGCATCTAAAACTTTCCCTAGGTTCAGGCTTGAATTCCTAAACTTCTCTAGCTTACTATTGGCCTCTGCTACCTTTACCTTTGTTTCAGCTAGCTCTATGTCTTTGTCCTTAAGATTTTTGGTCAAGGCCTCTACATGTTCATACATAAGCTCTAACCTAACACACAGCTCACTCAGTTTGTCTTTCAGAACTATTACATCTTGAGCATCAGCCTTAAGTTTTTCTTTAAGATCTTGTTTAATATCGTTTAGGCTAGCGTTATCAACCTTTAAGGACTCATTTTGAGCAGTTATGGTTTGATGTGATTCTAAGACTAGATTTAACCTATCGTTAGAAGTAACACATAACAAGCATAATTCATGAAAAAGAGAGTAAGTCAGACTAACCTTTGTGTGGTCGGATTCCACGTTGGCCATTTGAGCGGCAAACTCCAGAAGCGTCTGATCATTCTTCTTCTCCACCCACATCGGACTGCTGTCCCTTATGGTCTGCTCTTCCCCTTCACATCCATTCTCCGTGACTTCAGCCATAAAAGCTCTAGCATTTGATTCCGGATGTGAACTCCAGTCGTAGGTACCATCCAGCTGTCTATCTGATGTGACGTTAGAAAGTAGACCAGCTAGATTGGCTTGACGGGCAGATGAACTTGAAAGGTATCGTTGTTGAGACTGATTCTGAAACTGTCCATGATGTTGACTCTGCCCTTGGTACGTATCTACCTTCGGTCGTTGACATTCTCTGGCGAAGTGTCCCAGACCTTGACAGTTGTAGCACTTGACCTTGGACTTATCAAATCCAATCCCCTTATTGTTCATTGTCAGATTCCTCCCAGTTCGTTTGATGAATCTTTTAACCCGTTGGGTTACCATGGCCAGTTGCCATTTAAGATCCATTTCCTCAAGATCGTCAGGGTCGACCTGATCATAGTCTTCATCCCAGAGTGCAGGATCGTTTATTTTCCCTTGAACGCAGTTCCCATATGCGGCCACAAATGAAGCAAGTAGATTCAAATGTTCTTCCGCTGATTTAGCGCTCATGGGCATCTTAGAATAGCTCTGAGATGCTGTCGCCTGTGCTGCTTGAGGTTGCTGTTCTTCTGATCTTCCCAACCCTAAGAACGCTCTGTTCAGTGTGTCATCAGACTCTGCTGGTGACGACATTTCTCCGGTGAAAAACGCTGTAGCAGTCTTCAGATCGGCGGTCGCTGAAGGTTTTGTTGATTTTCCAAAATACATCGCTGGATTCTGGACTTGTTCGTAATCAGTTTCGGCCTTCAGTAGCTCGAAATGATAAGCTCGCAACGTTCCCACAATATCCTCCAGAGATTGGGTATAATACTTATCCTCATTAAGCTTTATCATTGCCACATACATAGCCCATTTGGCTGGTAAGGCATCAAGAAGCTTATTGTTCTTGTCGGTGTCAGTATACTCAATCCCGTGACTTTCAAGCTCCGTTAACAGATGATAGAACCGGGTGATGGTATCATCCAGCTGTTCATCCTTTAACGCCTTGAAAATAGCAAATTGTTGTTTCAATAATTCCATGCGCTTCCTTCGTACCCTTGGATTACCCTCACACCTTTTCTCCAGTGACTCCCAAAGTTCTTTAGAAGTCTTTTGAGTCCGAAATGTATGCAGAATATCCTGAGGCAACGCCATTCTAATTATTGAAAAAGCTCTGTTCTCAGCTTCATAGAGTTTCTTATCATCTTCCTTCATCATCTGATATGATAGAACTCTCTGACGGCCTTCAACTTCAGAAATTGGTGGAATGTATTCTTCGTCAATACACACCCACATGCGCATGTCATTAAATCGCACAAAATCGGCAAACCGATCTTTCCACCAATAGTAATCCTCGAGTTTCATCAGCTTAGGCGGAGTGTTTGCCTTCCCGACCTCGTGGTCCATTTCCAGAAACTTTTGAAGATTTGACATCGTTTCGAAAGTAATTGAATGGTAACTTAAATAATTTAATTCGAAACTAATTTAATTTAACTATTTCGAATCTAGGCAGATTCGAATCTAATTAATTATAAATCTGTTTGGAATTAAATTCGATTAAGTGTGGAAATTCAATTAAATTCGAAATTATGACAGATTCGAAAGTCCCCTAAACTCGAAGGTCAAGAAAACTCGAATTCTCAGAAGATTCGAAGCCCTATTCGACTCTAGACCAGATTCGAAACAAACTCGAATGACAGCAGACTCGAGAACCTATTCGAAACTAGCACAGACTAGAATCAAACTCGAAACACACTTTATCAAACTCGAAAGGAGCGGATTTGGTTAGACTCGAAACTAAGAATAACCCTAATTACTCCTAATAGATTCGAGCGCCGCAAACTCGAAAAACGGTTAATACTCCGATTTCTTAACGTTTTGCAGATTAAATCAATAATTTTTCAACGAAAAATAATGATTTCGATCAAAAACGCTAAAAACACAAAGTATTTTCCGGATGACTATTTGCTAAGCTCGAAGAACACGAAAAACACGAATTTGGAGAGAAAAACCGTCCAAACGTCAAGAAACCTAGAATGTATCTAGATGAACACGAAGAACACCAAGAACACCCCGTAGGCTTTGATACCACTTGTAAGGTCTTGAACTAACAGATCTATCTAGACGCGGAACCGTCAACGAGTGCGGAATCCTCGTTAACGAGTAGACGGAAACAACTCTCACCAGAAACACGGAGACTATCAGAAGCTGCACGAACGACACACGAACGCACCTACAAACTGATTCTCTCCTAAACGGCACTAACACTGATGATAAACTCGAAATCGCTTAATGCTTAATCACTCTCGAATTCTGCAAAAAGTCTGATAATATTTCGAGTCTATCCCTAATTATAGAGGCTAATTCGAGTTTGTCATGGGCTAAACTCGAATCCGGCCCAAAGCCCATTCGAGTTTATCCTCTCTGACATTCTCGAATCTGCCACTCAACACATTCGAATCTGCCCAATTGGCTTATTCGAATCTGACCTAGATTCGAACCTTAGCCCTTTGAGGATTCGAATTTACTCATTCAATAATTAACCTAGAGTAGAAACTTATGTTTTTAACTTATGTTTGATTTAATCTTTGATTTAATCTTTGATTTCTATGTTTGAACTTCTTGTAATGCGTTACATTAAGTTCAAACACACAAACAATAATAATTATCAACCATATATAAACATATATATCTAACACTTGCTAAACCACAATGTTGGATCACTTAGACTGCTATCGTCACACAGGGTGTTTAGATACATGCATATCTTCAAACATAAATTTTACAAATGCAAATCAGAGAGCAACAATCAATGAACAATGTAATCTTAGAAGAGGTTTCAATTAGAAAAGTAAATATTTTGTAAGTAACTTGACAAGTAAACATTAGCTTTCAAATAGAAAAGTAATGCTCATTTGCTAATATATTTGTAATCATTTTGCAAGTGCAGATTGATTTTAGTCGGGACAAAAGCTTGTTAAGCAGCTTAATTTGTATTAAAAACAACTTGAAAGTGGAACGAGGTTATTGAAAGTGGACTAGATTTGACCAACATAACTAGAAACACCTTTTTTGGATTATGATTTATGAATGACGAGTTTACCTGTGTACGTGCGCGATGGTAGATAACTGGATACACAGTGATATGGTATAAAAATCATAGTTGATACAAATGACGATCCATACAAGATATACAACCGCAACTTCCAACTCATCTTTGAATCACGAAATGCCAATAGTGCAGACCAAATCAGCAACCCCAACTAATCTGTCAAAGGAATCCAAGCTCATCCAAAGGACTACTTATCCAAAACATTAATCTGCACGCTACAACACATACAAATTTCAGTCAATATTAATTTATCTATATCAAACAGAATTCAAACAACTCATGTGCATAATAAATTGAAAACTGAAATGAACATCTGTTAATCAGAAACCAAACAAATTTAGTCTATATTCTTTATAGAAAATTTTCTGTCAGTCAGAAACCAACAAGGATAAATGAATCATAATTGAAACTAACATCTATCAACCAGAAACCAAAAAAATTGGCATGAAAATCCTCTGAATATTAACCTATAACAAACAAAGTATCTGCATAAACGATTCAAAACAAACTTATATAGTTATATATCCAATATTTCCAAATGCTTTGATTCGAAAGTGTAACTATTGATTGTAGATATGATATGAAAAATTATACACCAAACAGATTTATACTAAACTAAAATATTCATAAAGTTATACACAAAACAAATTAATACTAAGCTAAAACAAATCTTGAAGCTCAAATTTAATTTATATTCACAAATTTACAAGGTTTTTGAAATTATAAAACAAAAGAATGATGGAGATACAAACAGACCCTAAATTTTCAGATTTGTTTGGAAGAGAGAGATTAATATATGGGGGTCAAAAAGGTATGAGACACAGAATAGATAGAGTGAGGAATATACATTCATAACTCGAGGTTTCGTAGCTGGAGGATTTCATCGGAGAAGAAGCCTTCGACGAAGGACAACCACTGTCGGTTGATGTCCTCACCAGTGTGAACTGAAAGAGATAAATGAAACGAAGAGGGGTTGTGTGGTGGTGGCAGCCGAGAAAGAGAAAGACAGGGTTTGGTTGCGGTAGCCGAGTGGGAGAGATGAGTGTGTGAGCGTCGAAAGATGAGTACGTGAGGTGAATGTCGAGGGAGAGCGGCAGAGCAGTGAGGAGAGTGGTGGTCAAGCGACGGTTGCGGCTAGGGTTTGACCGTTGATGAACAGCTGAGAGGAAGAGCGAGCGAGTGAGAGTGAGCAGGAAGGAGACGAGTAGGTGAAGCTGTTGGAAAAAAGTTTAAATTCTTCAAAGGAAAAAGTGTATTTTCCATGTTTTTGGACCAGATATATTTATATATAATGGTGAGATACATAATTAATATTTTATGGGTTTGTCTACTCCTTGAAGAGAGGATTACAACGATATAAATAACGTCCGAAACGGAGCTAAGATGAATGAGATATTGATGCTCAAAGATTGGTGTTTGATGTGGGAAAATGCAAGTTAAAAGTGTGAAAGCTTGTCCCACATAGGAAGAATTTATAAGGAGGAGCCTTGACAAGCATGACAAGTTACTCCAAGACAAATCTTGGATCCAAACAATAGCAAATCACTAAACTTGTGTGCACTCGCATCTGCCTTGTACTTTGTATAAGGTATTTTTTTGTGTGAGTCACATTCGTGTCTTAGACGAATCTAGATAATTCTAGAGCCGTTACAGAAATGGTTTAATGATAGAATTATTATATTTAATTACTAATAAAAAAATATTTTTTTATTACAATTAAATATAATTAATTTGTTGTTACAACTCATGGTTTAATAATACAATTATTATATTTAACTATTAATAAAAAAATGGTTTTTTTTATTATTACAATTAAATAAATTAATTTGTTGTTAGAACTCATCTCCTATAAAAAGGATGGAGATGCAAACACCAAAATACACTTGATACACTTGAAAATATACTTGAATATTTCGAAACGCTTTGCACTTTAAACGGCGAGACGTTGCTGCTTCCAAGAATGAAGATTACTTAGAATTCACGTGATTTTTCAGGCAAGTTGGTTACCTCCGGCAGTTTACACTATGAAGACCACCCCTTACGGGGCAGTTGTCACGAGTCTAGGTCCCACATCATGCAATACGATATCAATCAAACTAATATAGAGTAATTAACTGCGGAATATTAAATTATAGTACAAAATATTAGGATTTAGTTTAATACAGATTACCGATTTTAAATTAAACTTATAAAGGGCACAAGTCTAATCTGATTCATATTATCATATAATCAAAATAAATCTACCCAGACCATCATATTATCATCATCCAATTAGTACCAAAAGGGTTGCTGAGTAGAGGTCTATGAAACTTTTGTCTTGATCTTTGTAAGACCTAAGTACTAGGTCCGGCAGGTGACTTTCCTTTATCTTTTTCTGTAAAAATGTTAGTGTAGCAACCGTAAGCAATGCTTAGTAAGTAAATAGATTTTCAAATTAAACATGCATTGTCAAGCGGCTCATCATAAGTCTAGCGTGATATGTCAAGGCTGCAGCTACAGCCACTCATGATTGAGACATAGAAGTCATAGAGTCGGATGATGCTCAAGCCACGCTCACGCTTAAATCGTGGGGATCAGCCACATACTGGGCTAGCTACCAGTAAATCAACGTGGCGGAACATCGGAGGTCATTACCAAGTTCAATAGAACTGGTGAAATAGCTAGGTCTAGAACGATAGACCGATAAGGCTAGTCAAGCTGAATCAATATGTCAAGTATATGCAATGATGAAGCACACGTAATCAAGTCATGATAGCAATAATCTCAAAGCAATGTCAGAAATGAACTGTGAATGCAATATCATATGAAGTGATAAGTCAAATAGCTATCATGATCCACTGGGCAACACCGAACCACAGGGTGCACAGGTCACAATCCAGCTGATAATATGAATGTCAAATCAATCTAGCATCAACAATATGTCTCAACCGGAAATTCAAGCATGTTAAATCTGAATATCTATAACTCACAGATCTGGGTCTTTATCAAACAGATGTAAAATCTGTCACCTGAGTTATCTCAGGATTTTATCTTTATCAATTCTGTTATCTGTCAATTCAAATATTTGACCCGCTTTAAATCATTAAATCTTTGTTCAGAATTTCACTGAACCTGTCCAGAATCATAATATCAATCTCATGTCAATATCATCCTCTTTTATCTTTAAATTCTTTATTTTATCTGATTCTGATAACTTGTTCATTCATAAATCATTCCTTCATTCATATTCTTTATTTTATTAATATTCTCAAAAGATTAGTATATATATTAATATATATAATCATTTTGCTAATCTTCTTGTTATTTTATGCGTTGTCCAAATGTTTTATTCCTTATATTCGAATTTAAGGAGTGGGTTTCGAATTTATATATTAAATTCGAATATGTATGTAAATTCGAAGGCATTATATTCGATTATGTAATTAAATTCGAATGTCACATTTGAACATTAGACAAATTCGAACTCCTTAATTAAGTTCGAACCATATTTCGAATTTGATGATTAAATTCGAATTCTCCATTAAAATTTGAGGACAAAGTCAAACTCCAAGTTAAATTCGAAAACATTAAATTCGAATATAGGCTAAAAATTGAATTCTACATTTCGAATTTAATGACCAATTCAAACATTCATTCGAATTTAATAGTCAAAGTCGACTATTTATTCAAATTTAACTACAAAATTGAGTTTGTTCATGCATTTCGAATTTGCTCTTGGCATCTCGAATTTGTTCATATTTTACAACTTTAAATCATACATTTCTAAGCCTAAAATCATAAATATACTAAGTATTAAGCCTAGTTTCGATTATATTATACATAATCTAGTTAAAACTCGTGTTAAATTAACTTTAATCACCCAAAATAGTCAAATTCGAATTTATTCTTAAAAATCGAAAATATAAAAGCTAAAGATGTCGATTTTTACCTCGAATTCTTTGTAGATTGTTGTAGTTTACTACTCCTTGTAACTTCTTTCTTGATTAAACTCCAACTGATTGTAAATTATGGTGAATTTTTGATGAAATTGTGAGATTTTAGAGAGAGAGTAGAGAGAGAGAGTAAAAGTGATTAATGAATCCTAAATTTCGTTTATATACTTCATCTAGTCATATTTGCTACTTAACCCACTATTACTTTTGTATCTTATATCTCTTTTATTTAATTATCTTTAATAATTCATTAAATCATAATTTAAATATTTATATAATTTAATTAAATATCTCAAAACTTAATTAAATTATAATTCAAATAATGTAATAAAATTACATTAGTGGTTCAAAAATACTGAATTTATGAATGGATCAAAAGTTAGGTTCGAACAGACTGGGATAATTAGCTTTCATAACATCTTCAGATTCCCAAGACTGATGCGAACCTTTGTGGTGTTTCCACTGGAAGAGCACCATCTGTATATCTTTATTTCTAAGCTTCTTGGTCTTCGAGTCCAGAATACATTCTGGCTCTTCCACCACTCGAAGCTTTTCATCAATTTGCAAGTTAACGTGTGGTATTTGAACTTCTCTTTCGTCTGCTAAGCTCTTTCTCAAGTGACTAACATGGAATACAGGATGTATTCCAGATAAGTCCGCTGGCAGTTCATGACGATAAGATTGATTTCCTATCTTTTCGACAATCTTGAACGGCCCGATGAATCTGGGAGCTAACTTGTTTCTCTTTATGAATCTTACCACATTCTTCATTGGGGATACTTTCAGCATCACCCAATCGTTAACCGCAAAGACTATTGATCTGTGTCGATTATCATAATATGACTTCTGCCTGCTTTGAGCTTCAAGTATGTTTCTTCTAACAAATTGAATCTTCTCATGAGTCAACTGTAGAAGGGCAGGACCCGCTATTAGCGACTCACCTGTTTCACGCCAACCGGTGGGAATTCTGCATTTTCTTCCGTACAAAGCTTCAAAAGGAGCCATCTTGATCGTTGAATGATAACTGTTATTATATGAGAATTCGACCAACGACAAGTGGTCATCCCAGTTACCACCTAGATCAAGAACACAGGCACGAAACATCTCTTCAAGAGTAAGGATAGTACGCTCACTCTGGCCATCTGCATTAGGATGATAAGAAGTACTTATAGAGATCCGAGTACCCATCGCGTCTTGTAGAGCTTGCCAGAATCTGGATGTGAAACGACTATCACGATCAGATACGATAGACTTTGGCACACCGTGACGAGAAATTATTTTGGTTATGTATAATTGTGCCAATCTATCAAGAGAGTATGTTTCTTTCATCGGTATGAAGTGAGCTAACTTCGTTAATTGGTCCACGACTACCCAGATGGAGTCGTGCTGTCTTTTGGTCTTAGGCAATTTCGTGACAAAATCCATGGTCATATGCTCCTACTTCCACTCAGGAACTGGCAGTGGTTGCATATCCCCGAAGGGTTTCTGGTGTTCTGCCTTAACCATTTGACATACTCTGCAGCTTTCAACATATAGACCGATGTCTTTCTTCATTCCTGGCCACCAGTAATCAACTTTCAGATCAAAGTACATCTTTGAGCTGCCAGGATGAACAGATAATTTGGACTTATGAGCTTCGGATAGAAGAGTGTTGCGAATAGAACCATATTTAGGAATCCAGATTCGGTTTCCCTGGAGACAGTGAAGTCCCAAATGGTTCAGAGATAAGAATTGTAACTGCCCTTTGAGATTTTCAGAACCGATATTCTCTTCTTTCAACGCTTCGGCTTGAGCTGATCTGATGTCTTCAATAAGATCGGAAGAGAATACTACAGGAGTCAGGGCATAGCAACGCTTTTCTAAATACACCTTCCTACTCAAAGCATCCGCGACAACATTACTTTTGCCGGGATGATATAGGATCTCGCAATCATAGTCCTTGATAAACTCTAAGGACCGTCGCTGTTTCATATTTAGATCCTTTTGAATAAACAGATGTTTGAGACTCTTATGATCGGTGTAAAGCTGACACCGAGTCCCATAAAGATAATGACGCCAAATCTTCAGTGCAAAGGTAACAGCAGCCAACTCAAGATCATGAGTTGGTGCACTTTTCTCGTAGTCTTTCAATTGCCTTGAAGCGTAGGCAATTACTTTTCCCCTTTGCATTAGAACACATCCTGAGCCAGTACCAGATGCGTCGCTGTAAACGACAAAATCATCGTTGCCCTCTGGTAAGGCTAAGATTGGCGCTTGAATAAGCTTTTGTTTCAGAATTTCGAATGCCTCTTGCTGTTTATCCGCCCATACGAAAGGTGTATTCTTTCGTGTTAGCATCGTAAGTGGCACGACAATCTTTGAGAAGTCCTTTATGAATCGCCGATAATAACCGGCCAATCCAAGGAAACTTCTTATTTCTGAGGCATTGCGAGGCGTTTGCCATTTCTGAACGGCCTCGACTTTAGAAGGATCAACTGAAATTCCTTCGCCAGATATAACATGGCCAAGGAATTGAATCTATAAAGTAATCAAAGCAGAATTTCAAGTTTTGTTTGAAACAAAGAACGCCTAAGAATAACTCAAGACAATATAAATTATACCTGTCTGAGCCAGAATTCGCACTTAGAGAATTTTGCGTAGAGTCTTTCTTTTCTCAGTAACTTTAGCAATTGACGCAGATGAATAACATGATCAACCTCCATTTTGGAGTAAATCAGAATATCGTCTATGAATACGATAACTGACTTATCCAGCATTGGTCTGCACACGCGATTCATGAGATCCATGAACGCCGCTGGTGCATTCGTTAAACCGAACGACATTACGAGAAATTCGTAATGACCGTATCTCGTTCGGAAGGCTGTTTTCGGAACATCCTCATTTCTTACTTTCAGTTGATGATACCCAGAACGAATATCGATTTTAGAGAAGTAGCTGCTCCTTGTAGCTGATCGAATAAATCATCAATTCTGGGTAGAGGATATTTATTCTTTATGGTGATTTTGTTCAACTCGCGGTAATCGATGCACATTCTGAGAGTTCCGTCTTTCTTCTTTACAAATAGGACAGGTGCACCCCACGGAGTTGAACTCGGTCGGGTAAATCCCTTTTCTAACAGCTCTTGCAACTGCTTTGACATTTCCTGCATTTCTGCAGGTGCAAGTCTGTAGGGAGCTTTGGCAATGGGAGCCGCACCAGGAATCAAGTCAATACCGAACTCGACTTGACGTTCCGGTGGCACTCCAGAAATATCGTCAGGGAATACGTCTAGGAACTCACAGACGATAGGAATATCAGATAAGGATTTCTTTTGGGCTTCAGAAACGGATTCAGATGAGACATAGCATATGTAAGATTGATGACCCTTAGACAGATATTTACGAGCTTTTTAAACTGTAATGAAGCAGTGAGCACCTTTTCGCTTCTCGCCTTTTATTTCTAACACTCCGCCGTCTGAAGATTTAATTCTGATGATTCGGCGGTTGCAGACGATCATAGCCTCGTTGTCCGTTAACCAATCCATGCTGATGATGACGTCGAACTCTTTCAACGGAATCGGGATAAGATCGAGGTTGAACACGATTTTGTCAACAAGCAGAGTACAATTTCGGTATACAGAATCAGCCATAACATAGTTGTTACTGGCTGCCTCAATATCAAGTATCACGGGAAGCTTCGATGGAGATTTGAATAATCTTTGTGCGAAAGAAGTCGATATAAAGGAATAACTAGCGCCAGAATCAAATAATACGCGAGCAGGGATTGAGTTAAGCATGAACGTACCGGTAACTACGTCAGGGGTTTCCTTTGCTTCTTCGGCTGTTATCTGAAATGCTTGGGTTCTTGCTGTTGGTGTTGCAGCTGAACTTTTCATTGTAGCCCCTCCAGCTGACGACTGTGAATGACCTCGTTACCCGCTGCGACACTAATACATGAAATGTCCTCGTTTCCCATATTTCGCACATCCGAGTCCTCGCTGTGGACACTCTTCACTGCTGTGACCAATTCTATTGCACGCAAAGCATGTGACGTCGTCTGGATTGCACAATCCCATGTGTGATTTCCTACATCTTTTACAATATCGGGGTTCGTTCGTAAGCAAGTAAGCTTGAACTTTCTGTGGCGAACTGTACTTCTGAGATTGCTGAGGTTGCTGAGACTGAGACTTGTTTGGCTTAAAGAATCGAACGAATCTTTGCTTCTTTGGTGGAGAAGGACATGTCGGGTTCGTTGATGGACCATAGAGCTGATCGCCATACTCTAGGTATCCTCTCTCGATCTGTCTTGCTGCTTCTATCATTTCCAGATAGGACTTATACTTTATCACACTCATCGGGTGTCGGTATCTCGGGTTGAGTCCTCCGCGGATCCTATTCTTCTTCCTTTCTTCAGTAGCTACTTGATACGAAGAGTAGCCACAAAGCCGTGAAAATTCATGTTCGTATTCATCAACAGTTTTGGTTCCTTGAGTCAACTACATCAGTTGTACTTCCATCTTGTCTCGCTGGTCGATCGGACAATACTTCGCGCTGAACATATCTAGGAACTGGTTCCACTCTAAAGTCTGTATAACTTCTTTGCCATAGATACTTCTCTGTGTCTTCCACCATGCACGAGCAGCTCCAACAAACAACGCAGACGCATAACTCACCTTTTTTGATTCTAAACAATCAGAGATTCTGAAAATCTCTTAGGTATGGCTGATCCAACCCATCGCCTGAATTGGATTTACTGTACCCTCAAAGTTAAGGGCACCGCTCGCTTTAAAATCTTTAAATTTACAGCCTTTAGGCTGCTCAATTTGGGTTTCAGGATTCGAGTTATCAGAATAAGTTTCATCATTCTGGACTTGTTTTTCTTTTCTCTTATTTTTCTTATCATCACGTCTTTTAGCTTCGGCCTCATCTTTGGCCTGAAACTGTTCTTGCATAATCTTATTTTGTTGTTCTGAGTGTTGGGCTAAAAGTTGTTGAATCATTTCAAACATTTGTTGGGGAGTCATGTTGTTTGGTATGTCACCTGATCCTGATCCTAACATCTTAACTGAAAATTAAAATCATTTAACTATCAGTTTATAGACTTAGATCTATGTACCATTTTTCCCATCCTAATAGTCTGTACATCCTATCTCAGTTCAAACCACCTAAATGATTGATACATATGTATTGCTTCAGTTTGAGACCAAGTATACTCACGTAATACTTGATCCACTCAAAATATGGGCTTTGATACCATCCTGTGAAGACCACCCCTTACGGGGCAGTTGTCACGAGTCTAGGTCCCACATCATGCAATACGATATCACTCAAACTAAGATAGAGTAATTAATTGCGGAATATTAAATTACAGTACAAAATATTAGGATTTAGTTTAATACAGATTACTGATTTTTAATTAAACTTATAAAGGGCACAAGTCTAATCTAATTCATATTATCATATAATCAAGATAAATCTACCCAGACCATCATATTATCATCATCCAATTAGTACCAAAAACGGTTGCTGAGTAGAGGTCTATGAAACTTCTGTCTTGATCTTTGTAAGACCTAAGTACTAGGTCCGGCAGATGACTTTCCTTTATCTTTTCCTGTAAAAATGTTAATGTAGCAACCGTAAGCAATGCTTAGTGAGTAAATAGATTTTCAAATTAAACATGCATTGTCAAGCGGATCATCATAAGTCTAGCGTGATATGTCAAGGCTGCCGCTACAGCCACTCATGATTGAGGCATAGAAGTCATAGAGTCGGATGATGCTCAAGCCACGCTCACGCTTAAATCGTGGGGATCAGCCACATACTGGGCTAGCTACCAGTAAATCAACGTGGCGGAACATCGGAGGTCATTACCAAGTTCAATAGAACTGGTGAAAAAGCCAGGTCTAGAACGATAGACCGATAAGGCTAGTCAAGCTGAATCAATATGTCAAGTATATGCAATGATGAAGCACACGTAATCAAGTCATGATAGCAATAATCTCAAAGCAATGTCAGAAATGAACTGTGAATGCAATATCATATGAAGTGATAAGTCAAATAGCTATCATGATCCACTGGGCAACACCGAACCATAGTGTGCACAGGTCACAATCCAGCTGATAATATGAATGTCAAATCAATCTAGCATCAACAATATGTCTCAACCGGAAATTCAAGCATGTTAAATCTGAATATCTATAACTCACAGATCTGGGTCTTTGTCAAACAGATGTAAAATCTGCCACCTGAGTTATCTCAGGATTTTATCTTTATCAATTCTGTTCTCTGTCAATTCAAATATTTGACCCGCTTTAAATCATTAAATCTTTGTTCAGAATTTCACTGAACCTGTCCAGAATCATAATATCAATCTCATGTCAATATCATCCTCTTTTATCTTTAAATTCTTTATTTTATCTGATTCTGATAACTTGTTCATTCATAAATCATTCCTTCATTCATATTCTTTATTTTATTAATATTCTCAAAAGATTAGTATATATATTAATATATATAATCATTTTGCTAATCTTCTTGTTATTTTATGCGTTGTCCAAATGTTTTATTCCTTATATTCGAATTTAAGGAGTGGGTTTCGAATTTATATATTAAATTCGAATATGTATGTAAATTCGAAGGCATTATATTCGATTATGTAATTAAATTCGAATGTCACATTTGAACATTAGACAAATTCGAACTCCTTAATTAAGTTCGAACCATATTTCGAATTTGATGATTAAATTCGAATTCTCCATTAAAATTTGAGGACAAAGTCAAACTCCAAGTTAAATTCGAAAACATTAAATTCGAATATAGGCTAAAAATTGAATTCTACATTTCGAATTTAATGACCAATTCAAACATTCATTCGAATTTAATAGTCAAAGTCGACTATTTATTCAAATTTAACTACAAAATCGAGTTTGTTCATGCATTTCGAATTTGTTCTTGGCATCTTGTTCATATTTTACAACTTTAAATCATACATTTCTAAGCCTAAAATCATAAATATACTAAGTATTAAGCCTACTTTCGATTATATTATACATAATCTAGTTAAAAGTCGTGTTAAATTAACTTTAATCACCCAAAAAAGTCAAATTCGAATTTATTCTTAAAAATCGAAAATATAAAAGCTAAAGATGTCGATTTTTACCTCGAATTCTTTGTAGATTGTTGTAGTTTACTACTCCTTGTAACTTCTTTCTTGATTAAACTCCAATTGATTGTAAATTATGGTGAATTTTTGATGAAATTGTGAGATTTTAGAGAGAGAGTAGAGAGAGAGTAAAAGTGATTAATGAATCCTAAATCTCGTTTATATATACTTCATCTAGTCATATTTGCTACTTAACCCACTATTACTTTTGTATCTTATATCTCTTTTATTTAATTATCTTTAATGATTTATTAAATCATAATTTAAATATTTATATAATTTAATTAAATATCTCAAAACTTAATTAAATTATAATTCAAATAATGTAATAAAATTACATTACTGGTTCAAAAATACTGAATTTATGACTGGATCAAAAGTTAGGTTGTTACATACACTGCTTTGACTGTTGTACCCTGGGAAACAGACTTCGAATCTGTTTTAAGGGAATCGTGTCAAACACGAGACTCAACCTTTATTTTTCCGTATTGTAATTTACTTTTCCCTATTATTATTTCAGTTACTTGTAATTTTAATTCCTGTATTCTGATTATTTCCGTGTGTTGTAATTTCATTTCTGAATTGTAATTCGTAATACATTTTTTATATTTTATAATTAGTATCGGGCACTCTATTCCTACAATCTTAAAACAGATTTTTACAACCACGATACCGATTATAAAATTAGGAATTTTAGAGAAATTTTTTCTTCGATTCAAACAAGTTTTGTCTTGAAGTAAAATTTCTATTACATTATTGTTTTGATTCACACGAGTTTTGTCTCGAAGCAATAGTGTGTCCATTTCATTTAATTATTTCTGTTTCGTTACAAATGAGTTATGGTTTCGAGACAGATTTAACTTTTGCAACAACCTTGATTAAGTGTTTAATTTGAACGACAGATTCGATTATTCACTTTTGGTTTCTTAAGTATTGAACGGATGATTCAATTATAACTTTTAATATAAAATTTGTTATTATTCTCGTTCGGGTTATAAGTGTTTGGATGAACAGTTGATTCATTCTTCACTTGGTGTTAAATTGAACGGCAGATTCATTTTTCAATTTTAGTGATAAAATTGGTTATAATAAAAAAAATTTAATTTTTGTTATAAACTGATTAAATTGAACGGTTGATTCAAGTTTAGTCAATTGAAGTATTTGACATTGTTTATAATAAAAGATTTAATTTTGTTTTAAAGTGATTAAATTGAACGGTTGATTCAAGTTTGATCAATTAAATGATTTGACATTTTTTATAATAAAAGTGAAGTTTTATTATAAAGTGGAAATTTTCTTTATTTAAAATTATAAAGAATTTATTTTCTTTAGACGTTATAGAAAAATGGGAATGTTAGATGGAATTGGGTCACACCCAATGACTTCAATTATAACATCTATTGCTAAACCATCGATTAAGAAGATGATTAATTTGATTGGAGTTCAAAATGAAAATAATTTTGCCAATCATATTGAGAAATCAAAATTGCTTTCTGATTTAGATCTTGAACCATGCGTGGTTCTTGAAGGCAACGGTGAATTTGCAAGTGTGATGAATGTGAATATCACCGCAATGGTTTCTGATGTAGAATTGGTAAAATCTGAACGAAGGAATGGTGGACTGACAATGGTTCTATCCGACATGTGTGTTCGGAGAAAAGTTTGTTTACTACTTTGAAAGTAGTTAATGGAAAAAAGATCTTCATGGGAAACTTTGATACGGTTGATGTCAAAGGTGAAGGTGACATGATCTTGAAGATGACATCCGAGAAAGATCTTAAATTGGCAAATGTTTTGTATGTACAGGAAATTCGAAAGAATGTGGTTTATGGATGGCTTTTAAAAGAGTTTGAATTTAAAATGATTTTGAATCTAATAAATTTGTTTTGACCAAGAATGGTCATTTTGTTGGAAAAGGTTTTGCTTTGAATGGAATGTTCAAAATAAATTTGATAATTTTGAAGAGCAATTTTAATAAAACGACTACAAATTTGGTTTATTTGATAGAGTCTTCTAACGTATGGTATGGTCGTCTTGGACATGTCAAATTTAATTCTTTACGTCGTTTAATTAAGTTAAATTGCATTCCATCTTTTCATATTGATTCAAATTATAAATGTCAAACTTGTGTTGAAGACAAACTTACAAGATCGTCTTTCCAATCGGCTGAAAAAATAACCGAACCACTTGATATGATTCACACGGATGTGTGTGATTTAAAACCTATTTCTACGAGAGGTGGTAATAAGTACTTCATCACGTTTATTGATGATTGTACTAGATATTGCTATGTTTACTTGATGAAAAGTAAAGATGAAACAATCGATAAGTTTGTTTTATACAAACAAGAGGTTGAGAACCAACTCAACAAAAAGATTAAGATTGTAAGAAGTGATCGAGGTGGTGAATATGTGTCACCGTGTAACATCCTCGGATTTATTTTATTGAAATTGGGCTAATTAGTTGGATATTTTATAATTAAGTTGAATTATGCGCAATTATTATGAATTTGAGATATTTAGAAAGTTTGTTGTTATTTTAAGAAAATTTGAACTCGGAATTATTATTAAGGAATATTATGAATTATAAAAGTTAGTTATGATAAATTTAGGAAAAAATCAGTATTTTATGAAACCGGTTAAGATGAGGAGTGAAATGAGAAAAATGATGAAAATGGGAATAAAAGAATAAAGACTCTCATTTTTCCATAGACACTCTCTCTCTCTACAACTTTCTCTCTCAAGATTCTCTCTACTTCTCTCTAAGATATCTCACAAACCGACCGGCCGATTATCGAGATTTATACGTCATCAGAAAGATCTCGAAGAGTACTACAACAATCTGCAATTGGATTCCTGATTTCGTACGAATTGAGGTAAGAATCGACCCTTTTAAGTTTGTTATTCGGTTTTGAAAGTTGAAATTCGAGTTTATCGATTATTGCATGAATGGAGCTAGTTTTGCTTGAAATCCTGCAAGAATATGATAGTTTATGTATAATAGAATTGAAACTAGGCTTAATACATGATATATCGGTGATTTTAGACTTAGAAATGCATGTTTTAAAGTTGTAAGATGAACAAACTCGAAAACACCTCGAAATGTAAGAACAAACTCGATTTTGGTACTAGATTCAAGTGTATTTTCGAGTTTATCCTCATATTCGAATTGGGGGGGGGGGGGGGTTTCGAATCTACCCCAAACTCGAATGGGGTTCGAGTTTACCTATGGGGTTCGAATTTGCCTTCAGATTCGAAGGTGGGTTCGAGTTTAACCCATGAAATTCGAGTTTAATGCCTAAAATTGAGAAACCTACTCTCTAAACTCGAGTATATTGAATAAAACTCATAAACAACACATAAAATGACAAGAGTTATACAAAGGACAGAATATAAACTTGAAATGGGTTCAAACTTAATTATGGTTTGGAATTTAGACATGGACCCGAAATGGGGGGAAAATATTGCAAAACTTACAAAACTTGGTCTTATGAATTTAAACGGTTTTTGACTTAAGGTATTGTTGCAAGTAATTTAACAGGTCCCTTGTGGTGTTGTTTAACCCACAGTGGGGTACTTGGTGGATCCGGTTGAAAGCCTGAGGAGAAATAATATCGGTTAAAGTTTTATTTACGCACCCACTGTGAGTACAGTAGATTTCGCATGTTTATATCTGTTTTATGTTAAGCTTTGCCTGCTGAGACCTGTTGCTTCATTTATTGTTTGGAATTCTACTAACTTGCGTAGATTTAGATGCACATTCATACTTGTTGCATGTCCTTTCGATTGTTGTGCATCTAGTGATGGACCGGTGGGTCGCATCGATTACTCTGATGTAACTGCGCTATATGACCTGGAGCTGATCCCTTCGAGGTTCTGGTAGGCAGTATGTCATCCCCGATCGTACGTTTGTCTCAGATGGTATGTTTAATGCCGAGCTTTGGGCTCGAAGGGGCTGCGGCTCTGGTTCGTACTTGGTGTACGAAGAGGGTATACGATGTTTGTCATCGGTTTTACTCTTGGGCTTCATAAAAATTTATAAAATGCGTAATCTGTGTATTCACTAAGCCTTTGCTTATTCCCCAGTTGTTTATTTTTATTTTACAGGAAAAGGGAAGTCTATCGCCGGACCTTCAAGTTAGGTCATTTGGGAAGATTCGGAAGATTTGGTACTATTTAATCGGTAATCATGATTTGAGACAACGTTGTAATATATTCTTGATGTTGTAATAATTTATCTGGGTGTGTAGACTTAGACTTGGTACCTTGTAGCACCGTAGGGTGTTTGACACTGTTGCACTACTTTATTTATGTTTTTAATGCTTGCGCACTTAAATTAGGTTATCAGATCATTATGTATTTGTGTTTGATGATTAAATCCTGGGTGTTATGTAAATGGTGGTTGTTGTGGCAAGGGTGTCACACGAGATGGTATCAGAGCAGTAGTTTGAGATTCAAGTGTCCGTGAGGTCTTGGTCTCAAACATTAGGTGATGATATGTAGTGATTTTAAGTGATGATTTGAACTAAGATTGGTTATGATCTAGTAATTATAAGAGATTGATTATCATACGGGACAAATGAGTGGTGTCTTTAAATTAATGACATGTTACTAAACAAGTTATATGTTTATTATTTCAGAACATGTCTGGAGGAGGAATGACACCAGAGGAAACAAGGGAAATGATGCTAGCCTTGATGGCTGAGCAAAATCAGATGATTCAGGACCAGTTTCGGGCTCGAGATTAGGCGGAAGCTAAGCGGAGAAAAGACAAGAGAAAGAACAAGGAGAAGGAATGGGGCAATAATGAGGAACAAGGTGACAATACTGGATCATCTAACAAACCCAGGGGTTGTCGTTTTAAGGACTTTAAGGGAAACGGGGCCGTGGAATTTAATGGATTGGGTGATGCCGTTGCTGCACTGGAATGGATAACGACAACCGAACGGACATTCCGAATCAGCGACTGTGCTGAGAAGGACATGGTTCGGTATGCTACCGCTATGTTCACCAATGATGCGATCATGTGGTGGAACGTTATGGTAAATGCATTGACACAGGAGAAGGTCTCTGTGATGACTTGGGCTGAGTTTACGGACTTATTTACTCAGCAGTACTGTCCGGTTGATGAGCGCCGAAGATTGGAAGCAAAGTTTATGGCACTGATGCAAGGGACTAAGACTGTGTCCCAATATGCTGTAGAATTCACGAGGCTGAGTCTGTTTGCGCCTCATCAGGTGGATACTGAAGAAAGGAAAGTGACCAGGTTCGAGGCTGGTCTGGATATTGAGATAAGAAGGGTTATGAGCAATGTCTGCTATCCTACATTTGCTGGTTTACTTGAAGCTGCCAGAAATGTAGAGCAAATTCTGATTATGTCGGGCTACTCGATTGGGTCTGCTGCTGCTTCCACCAACCCAACACAGCCGTCACCGCCAAAGCGTCAACGGGAGGGAGGATACTCGGGATCTTCCCGGTCTTCACAGTACTCGCCTCAACAATCATATCGCCGACAGTCGGGTTCATCTGATCGTGGTCGTGCTCGAGCTTATTCAATCAACACCGAACCGCAGTATTGCAATAAGTGTCATCTGGAACACATTGGCAAATGCACTAACGGACGTGCTTGCTTTTGCTGTGGGGAATTGGGTCATTTCCAGAACGATTGCCCAAGGAAGGGAGATGCTTGCTATAAGTGGGGGTGTGGGGACACTATAGTAGGAACTGTAGGAAGAATGCTCCAGCAGCTGCTGCTCCATCAACAACACGATCTTCTGGAGGTTCAAGTGGTGGTTCAGTTAACCGCCGGGGTCAGTCACAAAGGGCACCGGCTCGTGCTTTTCAAATTACTGTAGAGGAGGCGAGGGAAAATCCGGAGGTCGTTACGGGTACGTTCATAGTTAATTCTATGCCAGCACGAGTTTTATTTGATTCGGGTGCAAATCGTTCGTTTGTTTCTACTATGTTTGCACAACAACTTGCCATGCCACTGTCTAGATTATCTGCTATACTTGACATAGAAACTGCTAGCAACACTCTAGTCAAGGTAGATCACGTATACCGTAATTGCACATTAGTAATTGAAGATGTAGTCTTCAATTTGGACCTGATTCCTATTGAGTTCAGTGAGTTTGACGTGATAGTCGGGATGGACTGGTTGATCGAGAATGAAGCCCATATAGTATGTAAGAACCGAATGATAAAGATAACTACTCCGGAGGGGCGTGAGATTCGTATTTACGGGGATAGGAGAAGCGGGGATCTGTGTTTGCTTACTATTGCAAAAGCTCGAAAGCTTGTTGCAAAGCGGTGTGACTCTTACTTAGCATATGCGATTGATGCTAAGGCTGAGAAGAGATCTTTGGCCGATGTGCCGGTTGTTTCACAATTCCCGGATGTGTTTCCGGAAGACTTGTCTGGCGTGCCGCCTGAGAGACAAGTGGAATTTAGGATTGACTCTATCCCTGGAGCTGCACCGGTAGCTCGTTCTCCTTATCGTCTTTCCCCAACCGAGATGAAAGATATGATGACACAGCTTCAAGAGTTGTTGGACAAGGGCTTCATTCGGCCGAGTTCATCGCCGTGGGGAGCTCCGGTACTGTTTGTGAAGAAGAAAGACGGCACAATGCGAATGTTCATTGACTACCGGGAGCTGAATAAGTTGACTATTAAGAACAAGTATCCGTTGCCGAGGATAGACGATTTGTTCAATCAATACATGGGGCGAGCGTGTTTTCTAAGATTGATTTGAGGTCTGGGTACCATCAATTGAAGGTACGAGAAGAGGATGTGCCGAAGACAGCTTTCAGAACTCGGTATTGGCATTACGAGTTTCTGGTGATGCCTTTTGGGTTAACTAACGCCCCGACTGTCTTTATGGATCTTATGAATAGAGTGTGCAGACCGATGTTAGACAAGTCTGTAATAGTGTTTATTGATGATATACTGGTGTACTCTAAGTCTGAGGCTGAGCATGCTGAACATCTAATGGAGTTGTTAGAGTTGTTGAGAAAGGAAAGGTTGTATGCCAAATTTTCGAAGTGTGAGTTTTGGCTGCAACAGATACAGTTTCTAGGGCATGTGATTTCAGGGGCTGGGATTTCTGTGGATCCAGCCAAAGTTGAAGCAATAAGGAACTGGGAATCGCCGTGTTCGGCTACTGAAGTTAAAAGTTTTCTGGGGTTGGCAGGATACTATAGAAGGTTTATTAAGGATTTCTCGAAGATTGCAGTTCCTTTGACTGCACTAACCAAAAAGAATGCACCGTTTGTATGGGAAACTGTGCAGCAGGAGGCCTTTGAGGTTCTGAAGAAAACGTTAAGCGAAGCACCGATACTTGCTCTACCTGAGGGCAATGAGGATTTTGTGGTGTATACTGATGCTTCGAGGCTGGGATTAGGTGCTGTACTGATGTAGCACGGGAAGGTAATTGCTTATGCTTCAAGGCAGTTGAAGCAGCATGAGAAGAATTATTCAACCCATGATCTCGAGTTGACTGTGGTAACATTTGCTTTGAAGTTATGGAGGCACTACCTGTACGGTACTAAGTGTCAACTTTACACGGACCATAAGAGTTTAAAATACATATTTAGTCAGAAGGAGCTCAATATGAGGCAGAGACGATCGATGGAACTTATAAAGGATTATGACTGCGAAATCCTTTATCATCCCGGAAAGGCTAACGTAGTAGCCGATGCTTTAAGCCGTAAAGCATATTCTAAGGATTGTTGCTATGTGATGACGTCTACTATGCTAACGTCTACCATTTTAAATGATGTTAAGGCTGCTCAGGAGGAAGCCCTGAAAAATGAAAATGTCGGTGCTGAGGATATTAGAGTACAGATTAAGAATATGGAAACAAGTGAGTCGGGTCTGAAAGGGGTTTACGGGAGGATTTGGGTGCCGAAGTATGGGGGAATGAGGAATGTGATCATCGAAGAAGCGCATCAATAAAAATATTCTGTACATCCCGGGAGCACTAAGATGTACAATGACTTAAAGGCAGATTTCTGGTGGCCGGGATTGAAGAAGGACATAGGGCAGTATGTAGAAAGATGCCGAACTTGTCGGTTGGTAAAAGCCGAACATCAGCAACCCTATGGCAGTTTGCAACCGCTTCCCATTCCGGAATGGAAGTGGGAGCACATTACTATGGATTTCGTTACAAAACTGCCAAAGACTAAGCGACAACATGATGCTGTTTGGGTGATAGTTGACAGATTGACTAAATCCGCACTTTTTATTCCGATTCGAGAAAGTTATTCGCTGGAGAAGTTAGCTCAGATTTACATGGACGAGATTGTTTCTAGGCATGGGGTGCCTAAGTCCATAGTGTCGGATCGAGATAGCCGGTTTACTTCGAATTTTTGGTCAGCGTTACAAGAAGGATTGGGAACAAGGATCGCTATGAGTACGGCCTATCGTCCGCAAACCGATGGTCAAAGTGAAAGGACTATCCTGACACTTGAGGATATGATGAGATCATGTGTGTTGGATCTCGGTGGCAATTGGGACGATCATCTGCCACTAATAGAGTTTTCATATAACAACAGCTATCACGCAACGATAAAGAAGGCGCCGTTTGAGGCTTTGTATGGAAGAAGATGTAGGACTCCTACGTGTTGAAGAGAAACGGGTGAAACACCAATTGCTGGGCCGGCCTTGCTTCAAGAAACAAATGAAAAGATACAGTTGATCAGGCAGAACATGAAGGCGGCCCAGGATCGTCAGAATAGTTACTATGATAGGAGGCATAAACCAATCAATTTTGAGGTGAATGATTGGGTGTATCTGAAAGTATCACCTATGAGAGGTGTTACTCGTTTCGTGAAGAGGGGAAAGTTGGCTCCGAGGTTCGTCGGACCATTTAGGATTATTGAAAGAGTTGGAAATCAGTCGTATCGTTTAGAGTTTCCTGAAGGGATGTCGGGCATACACCCCGTATTTCATGTTGGGAATCTTAGGAAATCCTTTACTGCTGACAATGAGGATTGGGCTGACCACACCGAGCTGCAAGTTGATGAAAGGCTCCGGTATGTTGAAGAGCCGGAGTGTGTGTTAGACACAAAGATGAAAAAGCTAAGGAGCAAGAAGATAGAAATGGTGCTTATACGTTGGAAGCATCATAAGGGAGCAAATCATACATGGGAAGCTAAAACGGAAATGTTGAGGAAATATCCACAGTTGTTTGAATCCACATAACTTCGAGGACGAAGTTGAGCGTGGTGGAGCCCATATTGTAACATCCTCGGATTTATTTTATTGAAATTGGGCTAATTAGTTGGATATTTTATAATTAAGTTGAATTATGCGCAATTATTATGAATTTGAGATATTTAGAAAGTTTGTTGTTATTTTAAGAAAATTTGAACTCGGAATTATTATTAAGGAATATTATGAATTATAAAAGTTAGTTATGATAAATTTAGGAATAAATCAGTATTTTATGAAACCGGTTAAGATGAGGGGTGAAATGAGCAAAATAATGAAAATGGGAATAAAAGAATAAAGACTCTCATTTTTCCATAGACACTCTCTCTCTACAACTTTCTCTCTCAAGATTCTCTCTACTTCTCTCTAAGATATCTCACAAACCGACCGGCCGATTATCAAGATTTATACGTCATCGGAAAGATCTCGAAGAGTACTACAACAATCTGCAATTGGATTCCTGATTTCGTACGAATTGAGGTAAGAATCGACCATTTTAAGTTTGTTATTTCGGTTTTGAAAGTTGAAATTCGAGTTTATCGATTATTGCATGAATGGAGCTAGTTTTGCTTGAAATCCTGCAAGAATATGATAGTATATGTATAATAGAATCGAAACTAGGCTTAATACATGATATATCGGTGATTTTAGACTTAGAAATGCATGTTTTAAAGTTGTAAGATGAACAAACTCGAAAACACCAAGAACACAGTCGAAATGTAAGAACAAACTCGATTTTGGTACTAGATTCGAGTGTATTTTCGAGTTTATCCTCATATTCGAATTGGGGGGGGGGGGGGGGGTTCGAATCTACCCCAAACTCGAATGGGGTTCGAGTTTACCTATAGGGTTCGAATTTGCCTTCAGATTCGAAGGTGGGTTCGAGTTTAAGCCATGAAATTCGAGTTTAATGCCTAAAATTGAGAAACCTACTCTCTAAACTCGAGTATTTTGAATAAAACTCATAAAAAACACATAAAATGACAAGAGTTATACAAAGGATAGAATATAAACTTGAAATGGGTTCAAACTTAATTATGGTTTGGAATTTACACATGGACCCGAAATGGGGGGAAAATATTGCAAAACTTACAAAACTTGGTCTTATGAATTTAAACGGTTTTTGACTTGAGGTATTGTTGCAACTAATTTAACAGGTCCCTTGTGGTGTTGTTTAACCCACAGTGGGGTACTTGGTGGATCCGGTTGAAAGCCCGAGGAGAAATAATATCGGTTAAAGTTTTATTTACGCACCCACTGTGAGTACAGTAGATTTCGCATGTTTATATCTGTTTTATGTTAAGCTTTGCCTGCTGAGACCTGTTTCTTCATTTATTGTTTGGAATTCTACTAACTTGCGTAGATTTAGATGCACATTCATACTTGTTGCATGTCCTTTCGATTGTTGTGCATCTAGTGATGGACCGGTGGGTCGCATCGATTACTCTGATGTTACTGCGCTATATGACCTGGAGCTGATCCCTTCGAGGTTCTGGTAGGCAGTATGTCATCCCCGATCGTACGTTTGTCTCAGATGGTATGTTTAATGCCGAGCTTTGGGCTCGAAGGGGCTGCGGCTCTGGTCCGTACTTGGTGTACGAAGAGGGTATACGATGTTTGTCATCGGTTTTACCCTTTGCTTATTCCCCAGTTGTTTATTTTTATTTTACAGGAAAAGGGAAGTCTACCGCCGGACCTTCTAGTTAGGTTATTTGGGAAGATTTGGTACTATTTAATCGGTAATCATGATTTAAGACAACGTTGTAATATATTCTTGATGTTGTAATAATTTATCTGGGTGTGTAGACTTAGACTTGGTACCTTGTAGCACCGTAGGGTGTTTGACACTGTTGCACTACTTTATTTATGTTTTTAATGCTTCCGCACTTAAATTAGGTTATCAGATCAATATGTATTTGTGTTTGATGATTAAATCCTGGGTGTTATGTAAATGGTGGTTGTTGTGGCAAGGGTGTCACACATCGTTTGCGGATTTATGTGCTCAACATGGAATCCAACACGAATTCACCGCTCCGTACTCACCTCAACAAATTGGAATTGCGGAAAGAAAGAACCGAACTTTGAAAGAAATGGTCAATGCCATGTTAATTAGTTCGGGAATGAGCCAAGAAATGTGGGGGAAGTTATTCTCTCGGCTACTTATCTTTTGAATAAGATACCCCGCAAGAAAATGGACAAAACACCGTATGAACTTTGGATGGGAAGAGAGCCATCATATAAGTACTTACGAGTGTGGGGTGCCTAGCAAAGGTTGTTGTATCGGCACCTAAGGCTCAAAAGATTGGACCTAAAACGATTGATTGCATATTTATTGGTTATGCACATCATAGTAGTGCCTATCGATTTCTTGTGTATGAGTCTAAAAATCCAGAAGTTCACAAGAATACCATCATGGAATCAAGGAATGCATCCTTCTTTGAGAATATATTTCTTTGTTTACAAAAGGATCGTGCTAGTTCGTCTAAATCAATTGACGAAAATGTCCAAGATGAGACATTAGGACAACCTGAAAGAGAAGAGGTTGAGCCTAGAAGAAGTAAAAGGAAAAGGGTTGAAAAATCATATGGAGATGATTTTGTCACTTACATGGTAGAAAGTGAACCCGAAACTTACCAAGGGGCGGTAAAATCTTCTGAAGGACCTCAATGGAAAGAAGCCATAAAGAGTGAAATTTAGTCAATTTTACAAAATCAAACTTGGGAACTAGTGGACCTTTCTGAAGGTTGTAAACCACTAGGTTACCGATGGCTTTTTAAGAGGAAAATGAAACCTAATGGTTCCATTGATAAATATAAGGCACGTTTGGTAATCAAAGGTTACAAACAAAAGGGGGGTGTTGATTACTTTGATACATATTCACCGGTTACGCGAATAACATCCATTAGATTGGTGATTGCTATTGCCGCAATAAGAAATCTAGAAGTGCACCAAATGGACGTGAAGACAGCTTTTCTAAACGGTGATTTAGAAGAGGAGATCTACATGGAGCAACCTGAGGGTTTTAGTGCTCCCGGATGTGGAAAAAAAGTTTGTAGGCTTGTTAAGTCATTATATGGCTTGAAGCAAGCTCCCAAACAATGGCATCAAAAGTTTAACCACGTCATGCTAGAATGTGGATTCAAAGTTAATGAGTGCGACAAGTGTGTGTACATGAAAGATACAAAACATGGATACGTCATTCTTTGTTTATACGTAGACGATATGCTTATCGTTGGTAGTAACGAAAGAATGATTAATTCAACGAAAGAGATGTTGAAATCCAAATTTGACATGAAAGACATGGGTTTAGCGGAAGTGATTCTTGGTATTAAAATCACATGAACCCAAGATAGTCTTGTGTTAAGTCAAACTCATTATGTGGATAAAATTCTTGAGAAATTTAGTAATGGTGATTCTGGTATAGCTAGAACTCCAATTGAAACTAGTCAACATCTATCGAAAAATAGAGGTGAAAGTGTTAATCAACTAGAATACTCAAGAATTATAGGCAGTATAATGTATCTAATGTCTTGTACCAGACCGGACATAACATATGCTGTAAGCAGGCTAAATAGGTACCCGAGTAATCTAAGTCGGATTCATTAGAAAAGTGTGATACGAGTACTTCGGTATTTGATATATACTCGAGAGTACGGACTGCGTTATGAGAGATATCCAGCTATGATAGAATGATACATTCATGCGAATTGGATATCTGATATAAAAGATCCCAAATCTACAAGTGGATATGTATTTACACTTGGTGAGGCTGCTATTTCTTGGAAGTCTTCCAAGCAAACAGTGATAGCTAGATCTACAATGGAATCTGAATTCATCGCATAAGATAAATGTGGTGAAGAAGCCGAATGGTTACGTCAATTTATTGAAGACCATAACAAAGTGGCCGAAACTCGTTTCAGCCGTCACTATACATTGTGATAGCCAATATGCGATTGGTAGAGCGCATAGCATAATGTATAATGGTAAGTCAAGGCTTATTAGACGTCGCCATAATTCGATACGACAACTACTCTCAACAAGTGTTATTACTATTGACTATGTGAAGTCAAAGGTTAACATTGTGGATCCACTTACAAAAGGCTTAAATAGAGAGTTATTTTTGAAGTCGTCAAAAGGAATGAGACTAAAGCTCATGAATGAATAAGTTCATAAGAAGGAAAACCTTACCTTGTTGACTGGAGATCCCAAGATATTGGTTCAAAAGGACAACCTATTTGTATGAATAAAGTGTGGGCACTGTGGGGGGTTGTGAAAAACTCCTAGTCCATTCCTATATGATTTCAAGAAGAAAATCATTTTAGTGACAACGAGGTTAAACATTTTATAATGATTCGGTTGAAATCATTTATGCTTTTAATGATTCGGGAGAAATCACATATGTGAGAGAGAAGTGGGGTCGCTTCGAGTGTAATTGTAGGGGCACAATTCTTAGTAGCTCTCGCAGAACCAGGCTAGTGTTCCATGACAATAACGGACACGAATATGAGGAGTTAACCTTGTTAGGGAGATTATTGTGTGAAGTGTATTGTCGTCTTCACAAATGGCAGCTCAGTTCACGAGTTCTACTGACGGCCAGAAGGCTAAGTGCATTTCATAAGGGAAGGTTCAAAGGTTTACACCTACCTATCCTATGCAAGATTCAACCATTGAAAATGTATTGGAATTTTATGTGTCTTCGATCGATCTCATACATGTGGGGGATGATTGGAATGTGTTTTCGATCGATCTCTCATTCATGTGGGGGATTGTTGGAAAAAAGTGTAAATTTTTCGAAGGAAAATGTGTATTTTCCATGTTTTTGGACCAAATATGATTATATATAATTGTGAGATATATAAATAATATTTTGTGGGTTTGTATTCTCTTTGAAGAGAGGAGTACAACGATATAAAGAACGTCCAAAACGTAGCTAAGATGAATGAGATATCGATGCTCAAAGATTGGTGTTTGATGTGGGAAAATGCAAGTTAAAAGTGTGAAAACTTGTCCCACATAGGAAGAAGGACCAAACCATGAGTGGTTTATAAGGAGGAGCCTTGACAAGCATGACAAGTTACTCCAAGACAAATCTTGGGTCCAAACAATAGCAAATTATTAAACTTGTGTGCACTCGCATTTGCCTCGTACTTTGTATAATGTTTTTTTGCGTGCGCCGCGTTCGTGTCTTGGACGAATCTAGACAATTCTAGAGCCATTACAGAAATGGTTTAATGATAGATTTATTATATTTAATTATTAATAAAAAATGTTTTTTATTACAATTAAATATAATTAATTTTTTGTTACAACTCATGGTTTAATAATACAATTATTATATTTAATTATTAATAAAAAAATGGTTTTTTTTATTATTACAATTAAATATAATTAATTTGTTGTTACGACTCATCTCCTATAAAAGGGATGGAGATGCAAACACCAAAATACACTTGAAAATATACTTGAATATTTTGAAACACTTTGCACTTTAAACGGTGAGACGTTGCTGCTTCCAAGAATGAAGATCACTTAGAATTCACATGATTTTTCAGGCAAGTTGGTAACCTCCGGCAGTACACACTACTTTGGCTGTTGTACCCTGGGAAACAGACTTCGAATCTGGTTTTAGGAAATCGTGTCAAACACGAGACTCAGCATTTATTTTTCCGTGTTGTAATTTACTTTTCCGTATTATTATTTCTTTTACTTGTAATTTTAATTTCTGTATTCTAATTATTTCCGTGTATTGTAATTTCATTTCTGAATTGTAATTCGTAATACATTTCTTATATTTTATAATTGGTATCGGACACTCTAATCCTACAGAAGCTGGTGGTTGCTGGAGTCGCCGGCGGAGAGAGTCAGTGACGGTGGTTGTCGGAGGTCGGTGAGGAGAGAGAAAGTGAGAGATTGGTGTGTGTTCGTGTGTTTCCAAGAAAGAGGGGAAAGCGGAAAAGGGGATCCGACTCGGCGGGATTGACCCGACTCGGTATCCTAAAAACATCTATTATCTGTTATCTATTACCATATATTAAAGCGCCTTAAACAGTTTCCATTCTCATCAACTGTATTGTTGAAATTTCAGTACAAATCCAATCATCTTTGTTTGCTTCACCAACACTCAAAACTGATGCAATTTCCGTTCACCAGTTTTTCAATTTACTCGGTTCGACAATGATTTTTCTTTCCTGCGTTCGTCTTTCTTATCTAATGCTTCTTCTACAACAAACACTTTTTGCAATTCACAATCGTAGGGATCGAATCCTATTATTCAATTGTGTAGTTCGACAAAGCATCAACGGTTTTCAAGCTTCAATTTCTGCTTCGATTTATCATATATGTAAACAGTATCTGCTTTCGATCTTCATAGTGCACTTGATAGTTCCCAATTCTAATAAAACTTCTCATCCTCAATTTCTTTGATTTGATTATTTGTGTCTTAACGAATTAGAAACAGAAGTAAATTAAAGAGAAACTTCATTTGGGTTGGAATCCAGACAATATTCCATGTAATCTCGTATTGTATTCAGATTCATATTTCAATCGTCGGTCGAGGAAATTTTCCAAGTAAGCTTGTATATTATAAGATTCATACAATCATTTGTCAATCCCATGGTAAGAGACAAAATCTTTGTTATTCGTTTGTTTAATGCAAATTACTAACTAAACTCTGCAACATTTCTATTCAGTTCTTTTCATTCTACATATTGAACAAAGATTGGTCTTCAACACGATCTCAGAATTCTCATCAATTTCCAGGCAAGTACTTTTTTTTTGCTTTAGCTCTGTTGCCTTTCTAAAATTGTATTTAGTTGTTAGCTTTTTTATTGAAATCATTTGGGTGACTTGGTTATGTTATGTGTTTACGACATCAACATGATATAATGATATAATTTCAAATAGAATTTGTTAATATGCCTGCCAAGTGTTTGAGAAAATGCCTGAATGAAATTTTGTGTGACCAGTAATGCAAATCCACCGGCTTTGTTGAAATGTTTTGATATACATATATATAAATCAACAAATTAGAAAATTAAGTTGTAGGTTCGACACATTAAGAGAATTTAAAGATTCATGTAGGAGTTGTTCTTAATCGATTATTTTTTATGACTCTGGGTTCTAATGGTATTCATGTTGTCTATCTGTACCAAACAATTTTTGATTGCATATGTCAAATTAACTAAATTTGAACTTCAAAATTGATGATGAATTTAAATTAATTGACTCCAAATGCAATAGGGAAAGATGATATCAATAATCGAACACTTTTTATTATTGTTATGTGACACTGACAGTGACAATTTCAATATATAAAAGCCTACAAAGTATTATGTCGGCCAACTACATTCGGAAGGTACTTTCACTATACATGCAGCTTCATTGTTTTAACTTTATTAATATATTCATTAACTATCTCTAAATGTAGGTACTCAGAAGGTATGTACCCCATGTGACTTGGCAGATGAAATAACTAAGGATGTACATTTTTTTTTTACACTTTTTACACTTAAAGTTCACATGAAAATATGCATTAATTACTTGAAGGTAAAACCAACAAGCTAATTTGTTTGAAAAACAATGAATACATAGCCTCAATTTGTGCAAACAGAGATGTGAAGAGGTGGTTGATGTAGATGGTCCTCTTGATTGTTTTTTCTACCAAGTGAACTACTTGGAGAAATACGAAACAATGTTAAATTTATGGCAAGCAAATTTTTTGAAAACACTCCCAAATCAATGTAATATTAACCGTTTGCAAAGGTTATGTATTACATCTAATTCATTCACTTACTCCTTCCAGATACTAAATGTATGCAAGAGTAACAGAGTGATTGGTATTCTAGGTTAGAACGAAGTTTTATCCATGTTGTTAGATTGTTGATTTATCTGTACATACACTTCCTTCTCCCTTTATCTCACATGAATACATTTCCATAGGTCCATGTATGCAGCCAAAGTAACAACCATGACATTTGTTACTTCTTGTTTGGGTCATTTAGTTAAAATTGATGTTGTATTGTTGCGTTCTCAGCCTACCACGTGTCACCATGTTAACAAGAAGCCTAATTTGGATGAGGATCGACACCAGCATGTCTTTTTAATTACTATTTATATGGAACCTTACCATCACAGTGAGGTATGCGATACATTATACGGTGAAATTACATTTACATATTTATAGTCAATGTCATTTTCTTATACATAGTTCTTGTGTTGTATATATTTGTTTGGCTTGAATAATGTTGGACTAAATCTGTTGGTTTTTAGTTGAAATCATTTTTTTCTTAATGCACTTCCATGCTTTTTTTTGTTACAATGCCATATAGATTGATCATAGTACATGTTTTTCTTCCCGATGCACCACCCTAATATTCATTCTAATTGGAGTTTATTAATGGCTGTCATGAGCTTGTTATGCCTATAATGTTTCCAAGCTTACTGTAAGTTACTTTGATGTGCTTTTTTTGGTACTTTACTATTTATGTCAAGTGCTTTGGCCCTTTAATAATAAAGTAAAACAGTTTGTCAACTTGAATGACAATATTAGTTTTAGCGTGCATTCACTTGTTATTCTTCGAGACGCACTTTCTTCGTATGCTAATGTTTAAAGTTTTAATCAACCCATTGGAATATGTGCTTATTGGTCACCAAATTTCTATGGTTTTTGCTTCTATACTAGACGTCTTCACAAACAAATTTAATTTCCTTTCTTTGTTAAGGAGCCAAATGAATTATGGGATATAAAATTTCACAGTTATTGTTATAATTCTGCTTTTTTTTTTTTTGCAGTGAAAATCATTTAAATTTTTTGGTGGCCAATATTTTCTTATCATTCATCATTTTCAATTGGTTTGGATTTTGTACCGGACGACGTCTCTGTCTTCTTCATTATGAAGTCGATCAATATGCTCTGCGTGACACTTCTTTTTTTTTTTTTTTTGCAATCCAATTATGTGCTGGCTTTAAAAAAATTGCTTGCATGATTATTTCTTTTGTGCTTTAATTTGATATTTGTTGTTCTTTTTTGACTTGTATCCTTCATGTTGTTAAATTTTGGACCACCGTTGTTTATTGGAGTTTCTTATAAAGCTTTCATGAGTTTGTTTTTCCTGTAACGCCATGGTACCTTACTATCCATGAATTTGATGTCTTTCCTGATTATTTGGTTACAATGCAAGACAAATTGAATTATATCGGCTTTTATCTTTTACTGTTCCATTAAATTTAGTTCTTGGTTTCCTTGTGTAAGAGGGCCTCATATGATAATTGTTGATAACGAAATCCTACAAACTATTATGCCGACCAACTCCATTCACAAGGCATTTCCCTTATACTTAGAAATTTCTTTATGTACCTTAATTTCTCATTACATTCATCATGGGTACATTTTTGTATAGTTTTGGGAGGAACAATGCAACTATAACTTGGGACCGAAATAATAAAGTTCATTTTTTTTTCTTGTAGGTAAACGACGACTATGATTTTGCACTAACTTCTTAATCGTAAAGCAACAGGTTTCTTTGTTAGTGAATTAAAGGAAGAGCGACCTAAATTTGATTAGTTTGAAAGGGAAAGCTTTGTTTGACGTTTGACGGTACTGATGACTTGTCTCGACAAAATCAATGGGTAATTTTCTTTCTGTTTATTGCAAGCACCAACCAACCATTATTGATCAGTAACTTCAGTTTGTTTCTTTATCCTATTAACAAAACAACGTATTTGCACTTGTCATGAAAATTTTACTATATTATCGGGATTTAGAGGGTCGGGTTATACACAAAATTGTTTCTAGCTTCCGTTGTTATTTGGTTATTTCCACACTTATACATGTGGCCAAGATGGTGATTAGTTAAGCAAAAGTTTCTTATTCTTAGCATGCCATCTACTTGTATCATATAGTCAGGTTTTTCAATGTCATATCTTGCACAAGGAATACATCTTCCATTCTTCCTATGACTACGGTTCCAGCTTTCTGAGCCTCTGTTATTCTAATTCAGATTATCATCCTAACCTAATTAAGATTACAGTTTATTTCTCTTAATTTCTTGTTTTCTCTCATACCCCTCGAACACCATCATCACAGGCACCCTGAAAATGTTTGCAGCGGCAATAGTGCTTCTCTGCCTCTCTCTTTCTCTCTCTCTCTCTCTCTCTCTCTCTCTCTCTCTCTCTCTCTCACACACACACACACACACACACTCTCTCTCTCCCTCTCTCTCAGTTGTTGGTCACTGAACTCCTTTCAGCCATGTAATGACTTTTTTCGTACTACACAATCAGATGCTTAAATTGAGAAAATAGACAAGGGTAGCAATTCAATCTTTCATCAGTGTTACAAGTCAATTTGTTAGTTGTTTCAATTGTTAGTGTATATACAAAGTTGGGGCTGAACAAAACAAAAAGAGACCAATTTAAGGAATTTGCTCTTCACCAATAAGTTAACCAATCTTCATACATGTTTCATGTAGATTCTTGTTTAAATAATACAACGTACACTTTCAATTTTCATACTCAAATCCAAGGAAATTTTATTTAAGTAGGTACATGTTAATGATTATTTTTATAGGTTTATTTTTGGACCATATTGTTGGGAAAACTCTCTAAAAACACAGGATTTACCGTAACTAATCTTTATTATAAACAATCTTTGAAATCACACACTTACAATCTTTGCAATGCTTTCTTTATATACTAATCTAAGAGGTGCGACGAATAGTTGCAACTCTTCATGAAACCTTTTCGTAAGGTTGTGTATTTTCGTGAATAGACACACCTTTTCGGTTTATCTTAATGCCATTCTAGGCCCTTGTACTTTATATAATTACATATTTAACTCTAAACTATTCACATAATCAAGATTAAACTAACATTCTCTCCTTTAATCTTGATTGTTCTTCAAGTCTTCAATCTTCTGTTCTCCTGTTTGTCTTTAACACTTGCATCTTCTTGCTTTAATCTCAATCTTGCAACACTTGCATCTTCTTGCTTGTGCAATCTCAATCTTGTTAGGTTCTCTAACTGTCTCTGCATTTGTGTCTCAAATGCTGCATCTGTGTCTCAAATGCGATCTCTCTATCTGTATTTGATTTTGCTGAATCAAATCTTTGGTTTCTCTAACCTACTTTAAGAAAAACGATCTACTCTCTCGATCAGTTCTTCTTTGAATCTCTGCTTTTAAGAAAAACGATCTACTCTTGATCAGTTTTTCTTTGATTGATCATCTACTCTCGATCAATCATGCTCTCTTTGGTCTAATCTCGACCTTGTCTAGTCTCTCTATCTCTCTCTCTTTCTTATTTTGTTATTGATCTACTCTTGATCAATAACTCTTTCTGTCTTTCTCTATCTCTATCTTTCTTATTTTGTCATTGATCTACTCGTGATCAATAACTCTTTCTCCTTTTCTTTTTCTTTTTTCTCTTTCTTGAACTCCGGTCTATCTCTGTATCCATACTTTTCTCTCCCATCATACTCTTTAATTTGGTATTCTGATGGGCTTTTCTTCTTCTTGGGCTCATTTCTTTCTCGTTTTTTTTTGGGCTTGCTCTCCTTCAACTTGGCCTACCTTTTGGCCTCTTCTTTCACCGGACCAAAAAAAAATGTCTCTGCCTTTTCTCTTGAACTGGTGCAAACTCTCTCAAACGTTGCTTCGCTTCTTATGTCTCTTCTCTACCGTTTTCTCTCAAACGATGTATTCCCCTTCTGTGAACCGGTGCTACTATACTCTTCTGAAACGGTGCCTATTCTGAATCGGTTTCTTGCGATTCGGTGCTATACCTCTGTTTAATCGGTGTTGATGTTTGCGAAACCTAACCCTAATCGTTGCCCATTCCTAATCGGTGCCTTCGGTTTCGCCGATTTTGGTTTTGATGGTGGCGGTTGATGTTTTGTGGTGGTGGCAACCGGTGGCAATCGACGGTCCTTGTTGTGGTTTCTGTCTGTGGGTTCACTCCTACGGCAGTGGCACTTTTTCTATGGCTTTTTCTGCAGTGGCCTTCGGGTATCAGGTTATAACTTTCTGATTTTGGCTTCTATTGCTTTCGGTAGGAGGCTTATACGTACTGGTATATCCCTTTTGACTGATTTCTAGGTTTTGCTATGTCTCTGTTGCAATAATTTGCGAAGGGGCTTACTGTTTTTTTTGAAAAATTCGTTGCCTTCGGTTCTGTGGGGTTTTGCCTACTGTGATGAGAAACTCTTCTGATTTCTCTAAATTGAATCTTGTCCAGATTCTGTCTCTTGAAATCAATCTGGTTTCTCTGTTTTGGTGCCGGTTGGTGGTAGAACACTACTGTGTTCGTCTGCTCCGTGTATCAATCTGGCAATCTCTTTGCCAATCTCCTTAACGGCGATGCTCCAATCACCGGGTGTATTTCTTGGATTGTTTCTGTCTCTCGGTAAATGATGAGAATTCAGGATCGTATGACCTGTTGCTCTGATACCAATGTTGGGAAAACTCTCTAAAAACACAGGATTTACCGTAACTAATCTTTATTATAAACAATCTTTGAAATCACACATTTACAATCTTTGCAATGCTTTCTTTATATACTAATCTAAGAGGTGCGACGAATAGTTGCAACTCTTCATGAAACCTTTTCGTACATAGGATATGGATCACGTGAGAAATGATTTTATCGTGAGAAATGGTTGTGTATTTTCGTGAATAGACACACCTCTTCGGTTTATCTTAATGCCATTCTAGGCCCTTGTACTTTATATAATTACATATTTAACTCTAAACTATTTACATAATCAAGATTAAACTAACACATATTATGGCTTGAATATCTTTCTTTCATTAATTACTGCACCTTGTCACAACTTTGGACAATCTTCATTGTGTCAAATTTAAGCATGTTTCCTATTTTGTTCTTCTTGCATTCTATAATATGACATTCAATAATGCCGAAAACTGTTACAAATTTTCAATTAAATGGATATGCCCAACTAAACCTACTCGACCTGTGACTATTTTTTATGGATTTTCTAGCGTTGCATGTAATGCATCAAGTTCAAACTACAAAACATTCCTTGATTCAAGTAAATTGTTGATATTTAGTTAGATTTTTTTTGGGTTCTTAACAGGATTTGAGAAGTGAGACTCTCACTTCTATGAGAGCTTTCAAAAGATGGTCTAAATGACGATGAAGGTTTAGATGCTTCAATGGCGCATATAGCCAACTTGTTATCAATAGAGCTATCTAATGGTGATTTCACTAGACTTGAAAAATACTTTTCCATTGTTTTTTGTACATTAATCTCAATCTTTTATAAAAGTGAACTTATGAAACTCAAAACTACTTGTTTCTTTCGACGATCAAAACTTATTCTCAGAGGTTTTAGTATGTGCACTGCATGTGCACTTTGTTCTATAATTTGACTCATTATGGGAAAATAAACCCTAACCCATTCAACTTAAAGGTTGTGTTGTAATGTATGGTCCCAGAAATTTTGTTCTAATGGCACAAAGAAGAAACTATATTACATGATTACAGGTAATTATGTAAATGAATACATGAGCAGAACTTGATAAACAAATACATGTGTAGAACTGATAAACAGGATAGAAAAGGGTCAAATGATGCTACAAGACATGCTGCTTCATTTTCTATTTAACTCTGTCACAGACACTATACGTATTTCAATCTTATTGTTGATTACCATATCACTAGATTTGTCATACTTGTTCTGCATGCCATTATTGTTACTTTGAGTTCAGCTGGCACATTCAAAAGCTATAAATTGTATGAAACTGAAATTAAATATTCAAAATCTGGTTATCTTATTGATATAATTTTTTAAGTTTCAGGTGTAAGCTTCGACATGCTTATCTTTACATGTACTATAGATCAAGACCCTTTATAAATGTTGAGATATCTCAATGTCAGTTGATTTAGTGGTGCTTATATGAGTTATGAAATATTTTATAGTTCAATATCGTCCCTTTTTCTAAGACTTCTCAAGTGGCAACCATAAAATAAGGTTAATGTCTTTATTATGGTTTTGTGTTTTACGCATTGCTTGGTTCGATCCATTCAAGATGCTTCAAGAAATCTCACTTGTGAGATTTTACACATAATTTTAGAAGATTGAAATTAAGTACAATTTTCTTTCACGATCGGTATCTCATCATGTAAGCATTATTACCTGATAGTCTTGACTTTTTAATGGGGTTTATATGCACATGCAGTGTGACTTATTGAAGCGCTGGTGTAGACCTTCTGGCTAAACAACTCTATTAATATTGTGCATTGATGAGTCTGCGGATGGCCCTCGAAATAAAAAAAGGTTGGATCAGCGAGCTCATGTAGTTTTTTTCTAGCTTCTTCCATTATGTGTTTCATGTATACTTTAGTAGCTTATAATGAATTTGTTTCTCCGCTCATATTTTTCGATGAACAAGTGGAACAGTAGAAGCTCCAATGTGAGCAAATCTTTGGTCTGTTTTGTGAGCATCCGCCTGCTATATGTTTCATATGTATTTTAGTAGTAGCTACATTAAAGTACTTGTGAATATGCTTTATGCATTTGGATGATTGTTGGCTTGGCTTAAGGCAACGACACCAATTTCCAATTTAACTTGATGCTCAACTATAGTGTCCCAAGCAAATATGAAATTGATTAATTGTTAGATTTGGTTCGTTTATGACTTATATGATGGCTAATAGTTGATGTATTTGAGCTTCCTCTATGTAGTATTATTATTTCAAAATAATAGAACAATAAAGGTCAACTATATCTTTTAATTTGAAGGCATGGTAGTAGTAGGTCAGACATTGTTTCAAATTTTTTGACGGTTATACCCAAAACTCTTGTTAGATTCGTTAAAATTATTGTTGTAGATGCATAAATTTGCGTGTAGTGTTATAGAATTTTGAAGCAGAATACTAATCATTACTTTTTATAGGTTCCAAGGAAGCAACAAGTTCGCTTCACAATGAAGTAGTATTTTTGGTTTCAACTTAGCTATGAAAATAATTGTGATATCTCATACTTAGAACCAAAAGATGCATGTATTTTCATTGATTAGCCTTTGATTTTTTTATTTTTTAATGAACTTGCTTTTAAAAAGATTGGAGGAATAAGTGGACAAAGTGGATTTTTGTAGAATTTTCAATGTAAAACTATGAGAATAATTGTTGGTAGTGTTGGTGCAATTAAAGTCGTCTCGTAAGAAGGAAGAACCAATCATGTTATGCCATCTGTTCCGCTCCTCATTTTGCTCCCCACGTGCTTCCTTCATGCTGCGTTGATTTTCAGTTTACATGGTTGTCCATTCTTCTTTCATCGATTGCCAAACCCGCCATCATCTCTCTCCATGCTTTCGGTTGTGGTGTTCTTCTGCTTTGATTTCTTTTTATACATCTGCTTCAGGGTTCTACTTCTATATCTTTTGGATCGATCCTGCTACGATTTTTCTTGTCTAAATAAGATGGTTTTAGGTTGGTTTCCTGTGCTTCTATTTCAATTCAATTTCCTGAAATTCTCTATCGCTTCTTCACTGATGGTTCTCGGAAACTCACCCCAACTTGTATTCTCTCTTCAATTGTGATTGTGTTTTGAACGGCAGTTTACAATCATTCAACCATCGTTACTCTCGTCTCTCAATGTCTCTTTATCAGCATGTATGCTCGTATTGATCGTTGTCATGGTTTCAATTTCACTGATTTTGAAGCTTCAATTTCCAATTCTAGGCCTCAAAGATACTTCGATTGCGTATGTGATTCTTTTCCATCCATTAAATTCATCAAGCCTCGTATGCATATAAACTTGATTTCATCGATATTTATGTCGCTGCCATGGTTTCGATTTCATCGATTTGGAAGCTTTAATTTCTGCCATAGTTATCAATTTTTTCCATCTTCTATATCGCACTCCAACTATTTGATGAATGTCTGTGTTTATCATGGTTCCATCTTCCATCATTTGCTGGATTTGATTTTGCATCAGTCGAACTGATATGGGACGTCTAATTAGTTCAGTCCCTTCTAAAATTCAAAAATTATGGTTCCAATCAGACGAGGTAATCCTGCCATTTAAGAATTCAATTTATATTTTGAGTATTATTAGTTCTTAAACATATGGGGTTGATGATGGATGTCATTGTCTTTTATCTTTTATGTTCTTGATTGAGGTTGTTTCAAAAGAATGACATTGCCATTTGCAATTGCAATTATATGTTTCTACTCTCATTTTTGAGTTGCTATCAACTTTCCTGTTATTGTAACAATATGTCTCTGCTTTATATTTCTAAATTATGTAATTCTTTCTGCTTGTTATGTGCTTCCAAATTTTTATAATTCATTGTATGTGATCAATGAAAGAGCTTCAATATACTAATTGTTGCAATCAATTGAAAAGCAAGAATATTTGTGGATCATCATTACTGAATATGTTTCCAAATTTGAAGGTTAGGCTTTTTTTGTGAGCGGTGATTCTCTTCCGACCTAATCTTTTCTTTACATATGTTTCTTTATATTCAATTATCAACTCTTTAACAGTTTATCAAATTTAATGATTTGATAGCTTTCACTTAAGGTTCATGGTTTGTATTTTGGTTGTTTTAAATTCGATTGATATATATCCCATGATCAAGGTTATTATGTATTAATGGTGCTTCTCTCTAGCTTGACAAGTCAACTGCAAGGATAATGCACCAACGAACCTTGCTAACGTCTGTTACTAACTCGTTTTTGTTTTATTAACTCGAGGTTTGGGTGAAGGTTCGAACATGTTGTCTGAAAAGATGAAAGAAGCTGAATATTTTTTAAGGAAGTCGAAGAAAAATGAAGAATTAAACGGTTGAAGATTTAAAGCTACACCATGTCCAGTACCATAATATATGTGCAGATCATCCATTGTAATTTTATTTTTTATTTTTTTTTGTTGAATATGTGGAAACCCATTACATATCTATTACTTCTATTATAAAGAGGCTTAATAAGTTATCCCACAATCTGTTGAAATTTAAGGACGTCCAATGGGAGCGCTCTAAATCACGGTTGCCATAACGAAGGTTCCAATTTTCTCCATCTAAACTTTCCAATTCCAAACACCCATCAACTATGAATTCAAATATTCCAAATTTTGTTGTTGTAGATTAGGCATTTTTAGGTAACCTTTGTTGTTCTTTCATAACAAGCATCATCATCATCATCTCCAATTTCAAAGTTTGCACTTAGTTTTTTGTTTTGATTTTGAAAATTTCTTTGTCTCTGCTTTTTTCTTCCAGCTCTCAGCAATTTCGATTCCAGTTTCAACTGCAATTGACTGTTATAAAGCCAAATTTAGGTAACGTTCTTCCTTCTTTCATTACATTTAGCATCATCATATCTGATATCAAGATTAGGATTTTTGTTTGAAAATTATTGATCTTCTTGGTCAATTCAACTTATGCGAGTTCAAAGGCATGTAATATTAGATGCGCATAAACAATTGCATGGAATGTCAAATTGAGATATTTTCATAATTTTATTTAAGGATTTATTTTTTGAATTTTTTAGGAGTCGATGTGAACCGGCAAACGAGCCAACCTCATGGCTAAGTTGTTTTATGTTATTATGTTGCCATGACATCTAATAACTCTTTGAAGACTTCTCAAGTGAAGACTTATCTTCTCTTTCAATGGTGTAGGGAGTTTTAGAGTCGCAAAGCATTTTAAAGACAACTGCTACGGTGAGCTTCTTACTGCCACATGTTTTACAAAATGTTCTTTTTTAAATTCGTTCTGTTTTGATATTAGGGCTTTACGATAATTTCAATTACGGTTCTGGTTATCTTGAAGTTCTATTTTCACTGTGTAAGATAATTTTAACTCCTCTTTTGCAGATTTGATATGAGTTCTGGTTCATTCGCAAGTAGAATCAAGATCAACTTCATTTGGCTCTTAATCGACTTGGTGGGTTAATTTGGCACCTAAGAGGTTTTCAAGTAACATTTTTATAACTATATATGCAATCACAACAAAGATTACTACTGACTTCCACTAAGACTTCCTCTGCAGTCACTAATATTTTGTACCTGATTGTTGTGTATTTGAGATAAAAATACAATATCTCTTAACTTGAAAAATTTAAATTGCAAATTTAATGCAATGGTATTTAGATGAACATCTAATATAAGAATGATTTACGAATTAATCTTAATATCTACCCATTCCAAATGCTTACATACTTCTATTGCTTACATATAGTATGGTAGTTTGCTTCTTTTTAAGGGAGGTGTAGATTTTTGAAAGAGAATATCCTATTGATTTGCTATCTTCACAGCTAATTGAGTCGTTGATTCAGTGGGTTTTTGTAGCTAATAAGCTATTTTTTAGCATCACTCCCAGATGCAATTTCATCATTGTTTTGTAAGTTAAAAAGGAGTTCTATATGTTGTTGATTAAGTATGAGGACAGTCGTTTATGTTTCCGTTTTAGCAATCTTTCTTTGGATTCTGCAGTTATGTTGCATCTGTTCTGACGATTGCTACTTTACTAGACTTTTTCTGATTCGTTTTGACGATTAATGGTGACTTATTCATAGGTTTTAATGGAACAACTACAAAGGTGTGTCATTTCATAAATAGCAATAACAAAATGGGGTTCATCTTCGGGTGGGGGGGGGGGGGGGGGTGGGGGGTTTGCATTACAATATAAGTGGGCTTGTGGCGATTACTTAGGTGCAGTGACAATGTTTAGTTGTTGTTTGTATATAAATTGGAGCACACACGTATACACACACAGAGAGATACATAAGTTCTGTATGTCTTTCCATCGCTAAACATGAGCATTATTTTTGTTCTGGTATTAAACTACGTGTCGTGGGGCACCATATGACAAATCTTTGATACATCGTCTACCAAATAGTACACCAATTTATATAAATAACAAATATTGATTGTTACATACTTGGATAACTTAGTGAATTGACATTGTCATTTGCATTATGATTGTTTTTAATTAATATTTTGAATTGACCTATATGCTTTTGACTTTGATTTTGTATGCCTGAAATGTTCCTTTTTTATTGAGATCAATGAACCCCTCCGACTTGGCTTCTCTAATCACTACAAGAAAATCACCTTTTTGCGGCGACAAATGTCGTCGCTAAAACTGATAATGTCGTCGCAGAAGACCTATTGCGGCGACATGTCGTCGCAAAAAGGTCGTCGCTTTTGACTTTGCGACGACAAAGTCGTCGCAACAAGTTTTATGAAAATTAAATCAAAATTAAAATCAAAACCTTTTGCGACGACATTGTCGCCGCTAAAGGAGACATTCTGCGACGACATTTCGACTTTTTGCGACGACATTTTGACTTTTTGCGACGACATGTCGCCGCAAAAAGTCAAAATGTCGTCGCAAAAAGTGACATAAAATGCACAGAAATAGGGCTTTAGCGACCTATTGCGGCGACATGTCGTCGTAAAAAGGTCGTCGCTGTAGCCTCGTAGCTAAACATCTTTTGCGACGACATTTGGGCCCTTTTGCGACGACGGTTTCCAGCAATATCGGCTTGACACGTCATCACTTTTTGCGACGACAAAGTTGTCGCAACAAGTTTTATGAAAATTAAATCAAAACCTTTTGCGACGACATTGTCGCCGCTAAAGGAGACATTCTGCGACGACATTTCGACTTTTTGCGACGACATTTTGACTTTTTGCGACGACATGTCGCCGCAAAAAGTCAAAATGTCGTCGCAAAAAGTGACATAAAATGCACAGAAATAGGGCTTTAGCGACGACATGTCGCCGCAAAAGGCCAAAATGTCGTCGCAAAAGGTGACATAAAATGCACAGAAATAGGGCTTTAGCGACGACATGTCGCCGCAAAAGGCCAAAATGTCGTCGCAAAAAGTGACATAAAATGCACAAATTTTGGCTGTTTTTTTTGGCCCCCAATCGGGTTATAGAAACCTGTTCGCTGCATTTACAATTTGATATTTTCCAACAAACTCAAATATAATATATTTCAAACCAACAATAGTTACAAAAGTTATCAAATAAGCATTTACAATTAAAAAAACATTACATAATATAAACTAATAATCATCTTCGTCTTCGTCGTTTTCCTCGTTTTCGTCATCTTCCGAGTCTTCGTCATAACCAGGAACGTCTATATTCGCGGCTCTTAACGCATTGTATAAAAGTTCTTGTCGAGCCATTAGTTTTTGTTGCTTTTTTGTTTGTCGAGCAACTAGTTTATCAACTTCGGCTTTTGAATACGTTTCTGGTTGTGATTGAGACTTTGAACTCGAAAAACTTCCTGGTAACTTTCTCCCAATTCCTCGATTATGACCTCGGCGTTCTCCCAACACTTGAGACAATATCTGTTCTTCGGTCATCAGATTCGAACTTCCGGCTTGACTATTCCGAAGCTGCTCCATCTCATGCTGTATAATTACAAAAAAATTTCGATATTATATATATTTCATAATAAACACTAAAAGAAAATATTTATATACAATTTCATGCATTTAAGTAAAACAATTACTTACATATTGTCGTGCGGCAATGTCATTGGCGAAAACGTTGTTCCGACGATGCATATCACCAAACTGGTCGATGATACTAGGAAATTGACCCGTCGTAGGGTCGTACTGTAACACATTTAATATATATGTAAATAAAAACATATATATCAAATATTAACGTGTATAAATTACCAACTAATATTACAATAACTCTATATGTCATCGCTAAAGAATACATACCATTTTTATACCAACTTACTAACTATATATATACATATCAAGTCTATATATTACCAAATTATCAAGTATCTTACCAACTATATGTAATTGTATAAAACAACCATCATTTATGCATATCAAGTCTATACAAATTATCAAGAATACATATCAAGTCTATGCATATCAAATCTATACAACCATCATTAGTGCATATCAAGTATATAACAACCATCATTGTTGCATATCAAGTGTATACAAAAGTCTATACAACCATCAAGAATACATATCACCATCTCGTCGCTAAAGTATATATATCATCGCTAAAGAATACATACCATTTTTATACCAACTTACTAACTATATATATACGTATCAAGTCTATACAAATTATCAAGAATACATATCACCATCATAATAATACCTTTTGCCAACTAATATTACAACAAGTCCATATATTACCAAATTATCAAGTATCTTACCAACTATATGTAATTGTATATAACAACCATCATTTATGCATATCAAGTCTATACAAATTATCAAGAATACATATCAAGTCTATGCATAGCAAGTATACTATATATGTATATATATATCAACTATCATATAGAGATAAAGTGACTTACACGACGATCTTGTATTTGAACGTATGCTTGGGATCCATGATAACTTGGATAGAGTTGTTTGGCTCTATTTGCGGCATTTACAACTCCTCGATGCATGGTTCCCTCTTGCATAAAGTAGTCACAATACTTGTGCCACTCATCAATTTCTATTTCTTCGGGAGGGGAATTTCGGATGTCATCCGGACGTTCGTACCCCCCTCGATTGCTAAAGTATTTTATTTTAAAACGGGATTTTCGATCTTTAAATCTAGATGCACATTGTGCATTAACTCCCGCAACTATTTGTGACGAATGTGGACCCGACAAGTGAGGTCCCATGTCAAAATATGTCTGCAATTTATAAAAAAGAGTCATGTTAATGTGTATTTTGATGTCTTTACAAAAATATATATTAAACAAATTTAACCTGTAGTTCAGGCCATAAAGGGGCTTTTAGATGATCGGGTACATCACTCCACGAATTAAAATATTTGGGGATGTCACCCACAAAAGCCCCGATCAAATTGTTGAAGCCGCTAGCCTTATCTCCAAGGGCTCGATACGTCCCCTGTTTAGTATCAAATCTAATGGGCAACGGTCGTTGCCCATTCTTTTTCCATAATTTTCTTAGAGTTTCATTTGTGGTTTTTCCACGAGTCTTTGAACCTACAATTCAAATTAACCAACATGAATAACACAAATAATTAAACAAATAAAAACTAAAAATGTCTAAAAACTTTCTTAATACTTTGACAAATGGATGGTGGTTGCCAAGAACCCCCGGGAGGATCACCACCACAATCACCACCATGGCCAGTCGCTACAGTCGTCATCTGTAAAAATATTAGAAGTATAACCTACAAAACAAACATTAGTGTATGTTGGCAGTTCAATAAACATATTGAAAAAACAACTCAATAAACATATTATAACTAATTAATGTCTTTACAAATTACAACTTAAAATCAATCAGATTCATCACTGGAACAATAACGTATTTCACACTCATTGTCAGACTCCAAATTATCACTGTCAGAATTATCAACAACGTCAACATCATTATCAGCATCGTCAATAAAATCGGCATCGTCATGAGCATGAGTAGGATTAACATGAATAATATCGACTTCAGTATCTTCCATTGCTTGAACTCCCCTCAAGCTTGTATAAGTTAAATTATCCAAATCAGCAGACAATGTAAGATCAGATGAATTGTTGTTGTTTATAACATCATTTTCATTATTATCCACAATGATATCTCGGTCCCAAATCTTTCGATGATTCACCTCTTGGACGACCCTCCAATGATGGTTTCTAGAGGGGTCTTCAAGGTAAAAAACTTGTTTTGCTTGGGTCGCGAGAATATATTGTTCGTCTTTATACCACTCATGCTGGGTAGAAATACTGGTTATGTTATTCCTAATGACACAACGTTGAGTACGCTGAGTATTGCTGGTGTTAAACCATTTACATCGAAATAACACAACGTTGCAACCAGCTTTATAATTTAGCTCCAAAATTTCTTCCAATTGACCATAATATGTACTTCCATCGGGCCCAGCTGTTGAAATTCCGCTGTTTTGAGTTGTACGACGTACGTCGCGACTATAAACCACAAACCTCACACCATTAACAATGCAAGCGGTGTAAGAGTATGCACGTATTTCTGGTCCATTTGCCAATGCAAGTAACTCATTATTACAGCAAGTTGGATCATCTACGTGTTGACGATTGATCTATGAAAATGACAGACAAGCTTCAGTAATAGTTGTTATGTGTGTGTGCGTGTGCGTATTGAGTTTACCTTATTCCTAAACCAGCCGGGAAATTCGATTTGTAAATTACTCCCAGGCATGTCAGTAGTAAATTCACTGTAAATAATCTCGATATCAATATAATCACCGGAAAGTCATGTTATAAAAAGATAGTTAGAAATAAGAACACTTACGAAATGTATTTATCGATCTCGGAACTGTTGTTAAGTACAAACCATTCAACTTTCTTTCGAGTTGTATGATCCAAATCTTTACGTACACCTTTACTAATTGATGTACATACTGATTGGAAAACACGCAACTGACGTGCAATATTCGGGGCATCTTCGTTTCTGTCCGGACGATTAAATCTCGTCTGAACACCTCGAAGATACATTGAGCAGAACGTTAAGGCTTCGTCTGCAACATATCCCTCTGCTATAGAACCTTCAGGCCTAGCTTTATTTCTGACATAATTTTTTAACTTTTTCATGTATCTTTCAAACGGATACATCCATCTCATGTAAACGGGCCCACCTTGAATAGCCTCGTCAGGTAAATGCATAACCAGATGAATCATTACGTCAAAAAAAGCCGGCGGAAATATTTGCTCAAAAGTACACAAAACATTGATCAACTGTTCTTTAGCTTTCAACATATCCGACTCCATCAAATTCCGAGCACAAATTTGCTTAAAAAATGAACAAAGTTCGATTATGGGCGTCGAAATTGTTCGATCCAAGTACCCATGAACTCCAACAGGAAGCAACCGTTGAATCATCACATGACAATCATGAGACTTCAAGCCAGATATGTTGCTATCATTATCGGTCACTCTCCGTTTGAAGTTTGATCCAAATCCGTCTGGTAGTTTAACTCTTTTAAAGAATTGACAAAAGCCCCGTCTTTTTTCAGTTGTGAAAGAGTACATGGGATGAGGCTTTAAAAACTTTCCGTCTCCTTTATCTTGGAGCCACAACTCATTTCGTATGTTCAAATTTTTCAAGTCAATTCTTGCATTGTGAGTGTCTTTAGATTTGTCATTCATTAATAATGTACCCAACAAACTCTCACATACGTTTTTTTCAATATGCATGACATCCAAATTGTGTTTTAGTTCAAGAAAAGGCCAATACTCAAGTTCAAAAAAGATCGATCGTTTACTCCAGTTCAATTCGGTCACATCACTTTTTCTTTTGACACCCCCAAAACTAGGATGTTTCCCTGGAATCCGCGACGGTAATTGAGCAAGTTGTTCTAAGATTGCGTCATTGTTGAACAATCTAGGACGACATTTCTTTTCAACCTTCCCATCAAACTTTTTGCTTTTTCTCCAAGGATGGTTTATGGGAAGGAATCTTCTGTGACCAACATAAGCAGTTTTCCCTGTAACACGAGTAGACGGGGTGTCTTCATTACATGTAAGACATGCTTTATAGCCTTGACCACTCCAAACAGATAAGCTACTACGAGCAGGAAAATCATTAATGGTCCATAAAAGCATTGCACGCATTGTGAAGACAGTGTTTGTGGCAGCATCTCTCGTCTGGACTCCGTCAGACCATAGACTCTTCAATTCATCAACCAAAGGCCTCAAAAACACGTCAATGTCTTTCCCAGGTGACTTAGGGCCAGGGATTAACAACGTCAACATGAAAGATGACTCTTTCATACATAACCACGGGGGCGTATTGTATGTTGTCAATATGACCGGCCACATGCTATAAGACAAACTCATATTCCCATATGGATTGAAACCATCAACAGCTAACCCTAATCGAACGTTTCTAATTTCTCTTGCAAAATCTGGATAACTTTCATCAAAATTTTTCCATGATTTACCGTCAACCGGGTGGCTCATCTTACCTTCTTCTCTGCACTGTCCAGTAGCATGCCAAATCATAGACTTTGCAGTGTGTTTAGAGCTATACATGCGCTTTAGTCTGGGAGAAAGGAAAATAACGCAACACTTTGTTAGCAACTTTCTTCGCTGCTGTGTCTTTGTCTTTCCATCTACTTTCACCACAGATTGGACAACTCTGCTTATCAACGTTCTCCTTCCAAAATAAACAACAATCATTCTTACAAACGTGGATCGATTCGTATCCTAACCCTATCTTTTTCATTATCTTTTTAGTTTCGTAATGTGACGACGGGACGTTGTTATCTTTAGGAAATGCAGATCTAAGAAATCCTAGCAATTGGTCAAATGAACTATCAGTCCATTTATTCAATACTTTCATGTGCGACATCTTTGCTAGAAAGTCCAATGAAGACAACCAGTCACAACCAGGGTATAGCTCGGTCTCGGCAAACGAAAATAGCTCATCAAGATCGTCATTTGTAGCGGGAGGTGTAATGGGCTCATTAATAGTCTCATTAGTGTCTGTGTTGCGTTCATTGTCAATATTTTCCCAACGAATATCGTTAAGGACATCAACCATCTCATCTGTCATTTGAGACATGTCATGTAGTACTGGAGGCGGATTAAGTTGTTCACCGTGATACCACCATGTCTTGTAACCAGCACTAAACCCCCATCTATGTATGTGAGCCCCAATATTTTCAATTGTACCCAATTTATGGTTATCACATTTTTCACATGGACAACGACATAAGTTAGCCCCATTCAAATGGTCTTTACACCTCTCAAGAAATGTGTTAAGACCATCAAAAAACTCATCGGAATTACGATTTCTACACGTAGTCCAACTCTTATCGATGGTCATAACTGCGTTTGTAATAATTAATTATCAATACCAAGAAATGAAAACTAACAAATCATATTAACTTAACACGAACTGAGAAGTGTAAGGGTGGTCATTCTAACCCACTTTCTGAATGTTTTGTCTCATATATGAATGTGTATCATTAGTTTACTATTTCAGAAAAATCCGGCAGCATTTTCCCTTAACTCCCCAAATACGTGTAGGAAACACATATTCGTAGGAGCGAAGGGAAAATATTTGCCGAATTTTTCTCAAATAGTAAACCAATCATACACATCCATATCCTAAATGAGACAAAACATTCAAAAAGCAGTCCCAAACAGGGGACTATCCGAAATTAATTTCTAATAAATTAATTTCAGATGGGTGACTTACGGTATAAACACACGCTTATCATACAAACACATTACATTTATCTAAACACACAAATTAATCATTGAATATAAATAGTAATATTTTATTATCTTATTTTGAATAATAATAATATTAAATGAATATGTGATTATAGATGTTTATACTTTAAAGTAATAATAAAAATAATATATGTTTTAGTTTCATGTTACTTTAAATTAATAATAACATTAACATTGTTTTAATTTTATGTTTCGTCTTTATTAATCAACTTTATGTCACTTTAAAGTAATATATGTTTTTATTTGATGATACTTTAGTATATGTTTTAAGTTAATGTTACTATAAATGAATATATGTTTTAATAACACTAATTAATATACATATTAATATATGTTTTAATTTGATAACACCTTAACATATGTTTTAATTTGCTTTTAATTCAAATTAATATATGTTTTAACTTGCTTTAAATTCAAATTACTATATGTTTTAATAACACTAATCAATCTACATACTAATATATATCTTCATTTTATCACATTTTAAAGTAAAATATATGTTATGATTAATAAAATGTTACTTTAATTTAATGTATGTTTTAATAACACTAATTTTAATATATATACCAAAATACGTTATACTTTTAACAAACTCTAAAGAAATACAAACATACATACATATATAAATATTCTAATCTTATGTGACATCAAATAATACATAATAACTTATTTCATTTAAATATTATATAAATTTTTTAATGTATATTTTTTAATTTATGTTGATTTAAAAGTATTATTTTTTAAATAGCACTAACTAACTAACAAATGTTTAATAACACAAGTCAACACTAATTACAATTAATAATACTAAACTAAACACACTTTTAAACAAATGTATTAACATACATAACATAATTATAATTTTTTCATATTTTCTAAGCAATAAAAAATATATTGCATATAAATACACTTTTTTCATATCATAAAAACTCTACATGCATATAAAATTTATTTTTCTACTAAAAATCATATTAAAAGCAATCATATTTTTAGCACAAATTTAAAACATAATATTTTGAAAAATGAATTAATAACTTAAACAATATGCAAAAATCAGAAAATAAAAAAAATACTAACCTCAAATATCGACCCGCCGGAGTTTTCACCGGAGCGGGAACAACTGCAAATGTCAACCACCGGAGAAATAAAACAAACCTTGAGTTCCTAAACATTTACATAAAAATAATGACATTTATGTTAAATGAAACAAACCTTAAACTTTGTTCGGAAATAAACAAGGCCGGCTGCCGGAAATAACCAAGGGTCGTCGGAAGAAAAATGCAAAAAGAATGACCGGAAAAAATGGAGACCGCAAGCTAGTGTGGAGAGGAAACCGAGAGTAGGAGACCGCAAGCAGGTGTGGCCGGACCGGAGAAGGAACCGAGGAACCGGAGGAAAACGAAATGGAGAGGAAACCGAGAGTAGGTGGTGAAAAATGAAGGTGAAAGCGGCGCTGGGTAGGTTAAAGGGTGAACCTTTCTGCGGCGACATGTATGTCGTCGCTGTAGATCTATCGCGGCGACATGTCGTCGCAAAAAGGCAAAAACGTCGTCGCCGAATCCTTGAAAAAAAACGCGGTCTTTCTACCGCGCAAAAAGTATTTTCCTGCCAAAAAAAAAAATAAAAAATTTATATCTGCTACCTTTTTGCGACGACATAGTCGCCGCAAAAGGTCTTCCCCGAATTTTGACCATTTGAAGTCAAAAAGCAGTGTTCTTTTGTCTTTTAGTGGACTATTGGCGACGACACATGTCGCCGCAAAAAGCCTCCGTCACATTTTCTTCTTTTTCTAGTAGTGAATCCAAATCCCATTCGTGGTCTTAAGAGCAAGCAGGCTAGGAGGGACAAGAAGGCACTGATCGTACTGGGATTTCGAGAGGCACTAAGGTGTTGGCTAGCATAAAGCTAGTGTCTTCCTAGTATGCTTTCCAAGGGAGTAGTGACACCTTGAAAGCATGCAATACATGACCGACGTGGCTCCATACCTCTCAATCAAGTATAGGGATTCCGGATATAAGTTTTAAAACAAAAATCCGGTCTCTCTATACCGAGGGGGAGGTGAATAGAGGGAGTGGCTGCCCTCGTAGGACGAGCGGCTGGGGTTAGTGGTTTTAGTGGTCCGCTAGTATAATAATGATGTGCTTGTATAAAGATGGCAAAGGCCAACCGAGAGGGGAGAACGAATGGCTCAGGAATCGACTGGTTCCGAGCAGACTCGTGGAGCTGCAGTTTGGATTATCGTAGAAACAATAAGAGGAGCCGTCTTAGGAAATGACTTAACTTAAAAGACAGATGACGCCCCAGCTTGACTCGAGATCAAGACTCCTTACAGCTCGCACCAATAATGGAGCGGCCGGAGATTGATTGAAAAGGCGCAGCCCTGCTGCCCCCCTAGCTGCCTCCCTCCTTGTGTTCGTAGCTCGATCGGAGGTCAAGACTGTGGTCCGGCGGAAAAACAGAACTCGTCGTATCTTCCAGTTTCCTACCAAATCTTTCTTTATTCTGGCACATAAATGAAGAGATTATGGCAGATCATGTTCACCGAGAAATTACCCGAAATTTGATCTTGGTCTATTTAAGATTGTTCCTTTTAATCGTAATCAAAGATGTTTTCTTGTCTCTCGTTTCTTTTCTGAACAAATTGAAGAACCTAATGGATCGAACTCATCCTTGGCTGCTACGAAAGAAATAGGCCTTGCGTTGCCGAAGGAACGTTCTCCTCTGAGTTGAAGGCAAGAGCTCCTTCCCTCCCTTCCTTATCGACATTAGTTGTATCCCATATCTCCCCATATCGTATTTAACTAGACCCCATCCCTCGCTTTGACTGTTCACCATATGTGTATCGTACCGACCCCATATCATACGTACAATAATTTATTCCTTCTCCTGAATCGCGAGCAAAGCTCGACACTGCTAGCGAAGCTCTACGACAGAGCATTCCCATTATAGATCCTATCACATTGCTCTCTCTCTCTCTCTTTCCAGCCGGTATGTAGAATCGTCGGAGCGATCAGAGCAGTAGAGCGACCTAACCCAACCTGCTGTGTAATCATTGGAATTTGGACTCTTTTTTTTTAATTAATTAAGGGTAGGTAAGTAAGGAACTGAAAACGATTCCATTCCTTTGGAGTGCCACTCATTTTCAATGCAAGCTAGCTCTTCCTTGTATTTAGTGAGGAGGCTACCTAATATAGAGGTGAATCCCGGTTATGTCACCCCGATCCATTTTATCTGATGCTAATTATGATGCAATGGTGCTTTTTTGTTGTTCATGTGTTAGTGACTCACATTACAATAAACAAGACCAAAGACATACACAGGGCAATTGTCACACCCTGCTACCCCGGTTGGCAGCGAGGCGTGACGAGTGCGGAAGCGTGACCATAATCATAATGAACGACCACTATATGGACGTTTTCAAAGAAATACATCGATATAACTTTAAAAGGTAGAAATGTTTTACATAACCCGTAAATAATAAAGAGTAGTTCGCAAGGTACAGAGATTTGAATACATAATTAAATTATCCAAAATAATGCAAATAAATCTCCGACGGTTTGAAAAAGAATGCGACTCCTTAAGTGCGGAAGCCTGAAAGTGGTTACTTCTGAAGGCATACTTGCCTTAATTACCTGAAAATACATGCTAAAATACGTCAACAAAAATTGTTGGTGAGCTCATAGGTTTACGCGAAAAGACCAGTTGTATGGACATTATCAGATGAGTTGAATTTATAAAATCATAAATTCCGTGTATGTATTACATAAACCATCATGCAACCGAAGCTTAATTAGAATGAGTTTGCCCTGTGCAGTATTCCCATACGTAATACCGTGTGTTGAATATATATGCACTCGCTGTTAGCCGAACCGAGCTAACACGAATGGGGGACATGACTCCCAATAGATCTATCCACAATATACTCGCGCTTACAAATAAATGCAATTAACGGTTCATGATATAAGGGCTGATGGAATCCGAACATGTAATACATATAAGAAATAAACAGTTTTGATGTCCATATGAAAAACAGTGCATGTATTTCCACCCCAATAGATAGTGAAAAATAGGGGCTATGAAGACTCACCGAACTTGTGATGGCAAAATGTGCGCAAAAATGCAAGTTTGCGTTGTTTGATGGGTGATGAAACCGGAGATGGTTAACCGAGTCCTAAATGATAATAAGGACTTAATGTTACTAATATATGATAATATGTATATTTATAGATTTTTATGTCTTAAATCACCCAACATTACAAGTTTAAAAATAAGATTTGCTTAAAACGTCAAGTTTATATATATATAATTTTCCAGCTTTTTCGGAGGTTTTTCGGCCTACTTTGAGGCTGTTTTTGACCAAGCTCCAAAATGTTTTAGACTTTGGTTTTCTAGGACATTAAACTACTATATACAAAGGATTTTTAGAATCAAGAACGGCCATTTTTCGAGTTGTTTAGGTTGGTGAAAAATCTCGTTAAAAACGCTATGTTGGCCATTTTTGAGCTGTCAAACTTTCGGTTTCTCAAATAATTTCTGGAGGTCTTAAACTTCAAAATAAATTATGAAAAATTGCAGATCTATAGTTAAGACATAGATCTAACTTTTGAGACAAGAATCAACTCATTTCGTTGAGTTATGAATTAGTTATGATTTTTCAAAGTCGATACAAATATTCTGCCGAAATTCCGTAGTTTATAAACTTGAAACAACTTATGATTCTTGTTGTTTATTCAAAGACTACTTGTATAAAAGTCATAATAGTTATAAAAACACATATATATCACATGTTTTCATAATATTAACACTTTTATAATGTGTTCATATATTCATAAACACATTTAAATAAACAACTTAAAAATAAAACTAGAAACTTATAAACTTGAGTTTTTATGAAACTTGTTGTTGTTGGTGATTATATATATTATGCAAGACTTATATAAACATAAATATATGATGAAATAAGTTAGTATTTACTTACTTTGATGTATTTGGAGTATGAAATTGAGAAGAAGTTGGAACTCTTGCAAGATTTGAACCAAGAACACTTGAATGAAAATGTTTGTAGTGTGTGTGTGTGTGGGATCCGGTTTTGAGAGGAGATAAAGAGATATTTTGGTGTGAAAATAATGAAAAGGAAGCCCTCTATTTATAGGCAAAGTCTTGGTCTTTCAAATGGAGGTGGAGTGTAAGATCATGTTGAAATGAAAGGAGAATGGGGTGTGAAAGATTTGATTATGAAAGGTTATGGAGTTGGGAAATAAAAAATTGAAATCAAATCTTGGGTAGTACTACCCTATGACCAGATTTTTATGGATTATTTTCATGTATTTATATATATATTTTTTTGTATAAAGTATTTAGAATGTATTCTTGTATTTCCCTTTTCTTGTAAATTCAAAAATACTTTTGAATGCATTGTTTTAATGAATTGTTTTAGTCTTGCATAATTAATGTTAAGTAATTGTATTAGTGTATGATTAGTGTCACTAATCATAATTTAATTATGTACTTAGTTGAATTAATCCCTCATATCGTAAATCGATCGGATTAATTGATTTTTCGATTCATCGCACTGATGAATTTGATTCTAATTGAGTTGAATTTTCTAATAAACCTTATTAATCACTTGATTAATTTCTAATGACCAATGATTAGACTATAATTGACTATTAAATGTAGACTAGGTCATTATTGCTAACCTGGTTTAGTGCCGGATGTTACAGTCTCCCCCTGTTAAGGGAATTTCGTCCCGAAATTAGCTCGTGTTCTCCACTTCTTGAGTACTTGAGAACAGGTGAGGATATTTTTCCCGGAACTGATCTTCGTGTTCCCACGTAAACTCAGGACCTCGCTTAGAGTTCCATCTGACTTTTATTATCGGGATCCGGCTGTGCTTGAGTTTCTTGACTTCTTGGTCCATTATTTCTACGGGTTGTTCAATGAAGTTCAACTTATCGTCTAACTCCAGCTCGTCCATGGGAATAACGAGTGATTCATCAGCCAGACACTTCTTAAGATTGGACACGTGGAAGGTATTATGAACGTTATTAAGCTCTGGGGGCAGGTCGAGTCGGTAAGCTACCGGGCCAATTCTTTTGGTGATCTTGAATGGTCCGATATAACGAGGATTGAGTTTTCCTCGTTTCCCAAAACGGATTACGCCCTTCCAAGGCGAGACTTTTAACATTACTTGATCTCCCTCTTGGAACTCCAAATCCTTCCGTCGAATGTCTGCATAACTTTTCTGCCGATCCCGCGCGATTTTTAACCGGTTACGAATCTGGGCTATCTTTTCTGTAGTCTCCTGGATGATTTCCGGTCCAGTAATCTGACTATCTCCTACTTCAGCCCAACAAAGAGGTGATCGACACTTTCGCCCGTAGAGTGCCTCGAATGGGGCGGTCTTAATGCTTGAGTGATAGCTGTTGTTATAGGAAAACTCGACTAATGGCAGGTGTCTGTCCCAACTTTTGCCAAAATCGATGACACATGCCCTTAACATGTCTTCCAGCGTCTGAATCGTCCTTTCACTCTGACCATCCGTTTGTGGGTGATAGGCTGTGCTCATATCTAGGCGTGTACCCAGTGCTTCTTGCAATGACTGCCAAAATCTTGATGTGAACCGGCTGTCCCTGTCTGATATAATTGATACTGGCACTCCATGCCTTGAGACGACTTCTTTAAGATAGATTCGTGTTAACTTATCCATCTTATCAGTCTCCTTAATGGGCAGGAAATGTGCGGTTTTGGTAAGCCGATCCACAATCACCCAAATAGTGTCATAACCTCCAGACGTCTTTGGCAACTTGGTGATGAAATCCATGGTGATGTTTTCCCACTTCCACTGGGGTATTTCTGGTTGAACTAGCAATCCTGATGGTTTTTGGTGCTCAGCTTTAACCTTCAAACATGTTAAGCACTTGCTGACGTAGGTAGCAATGTCAGCCTTCATATTTGGCCACCAGTACATTCCTTTCAAGTCGTGATACATTTTATCTGACCCTGGATGGATAGCATATCTTGTCTTATGCCCTTCATCCATGACCAGCTTCCTTACTCCTCCGAGTTTTGGTAGCCAAATTCTGCCCATGAAGTATCGACATCCATCTGGCTTAATTTCAAACTGCTTATCCATACCTCTCAAGGCTTCATCCAGTAGATTACCCTCCTTGACTGCTTCTTCTTGTGCCTTGCGGACTTGAGAGTTTAGGTTTGACTGTATAGTCATGACCAAAGCTCGGACTCTCAAGGGTTTAACCCGTTCCTTTCGGCTCAGGGCATCAGCTACGACATTCGCCTTCCCCGGATGATAACGAATTTCGCAGTCATAGTCACTAAGTAGTTCAACCCAACGACGTTGCCTCATGTTTAACTCTTTCTGGTTCAGAATATGCTGAAGGCTCTTATGGTCTGTGAATACTGTGCATTTAGTTCCATACAGGTAGTGCCTCCATATTTTGAGAGCAAACACCACTGCTCCAAGCTCCAAGTCATGAGTCGTATAATTCACCTCGTGAATTTTGAGCTGCCGTGATGCGTAAGCAATGACTCTATCCCTTTGCATGAGCACACAACCTAATCCATTGTGTGAGGCATCACAGTAGACCACAAAATTTTCAGTCCCTTCAGGTAAGGACAGTATTGGTGCACTACACAACCTTTGCTTTAACTGCTGAAACGCCTTTTCTTGCTCTTCACCCCAGATATACTTCACATCCTTTCGAGTCAATTCCGTTAAGGAACCCGCTATCTTTGAGAAGTTTTCGATAAATCGCCTATAATAACCGGCAAGTCCTAGAAATTGGCGGATTTCCGTGGGGGTTCTAGGAGTCGCCCAGTTCTTTATGGCCTCGATTTTTGATGGATCAACTTGGATTCCCTGGCTGTTGATCACATGCCCAAGGAATTTTACTTCTCGCAACCAAAATTCACACTTTGAAAATTTGGCGTGTAGCTGCTCTTTTAGAATTTAGAAAGATAAATTGAAATTGTTTCTTCTTTCAAATGCCTGTTTATCCTTATTTTGACTCAAAGACAAATCTTTCTTCGGATTTTTGGTGATTATCTATTCGTGGAATAAGTGATGATCAAGATCAACTTGAGGTGTTGTTCATGTTCCTCCTTATTTTTGGAATAGATGAGAATATCATCTATGAACACTATTACAAATTTGTCCAGATACGGTTTACACACACGATTCATGAGGTCCATGAATACGGCTGGTGCGTTAGTCAAACCGAATGGCATTACCTGGAATTCGTAATGTCCATAACGAGTTCTGAATGCTGTCTTGGGTATGTCTTCTTCCCGAACCTTTACTTGATGATAACCGGATCGCAGATCAATCTTAGAGTAGAAACTAGATCCTTGCAGTTGGTCAAACAGATCATCAATTCTGGGGAGAGGGTAGCGGTTCTTTACCGTTAACTTGTTTAGCTCTCGGTAGTCTATGCACATTCTGAAGGATCCGTCTTTCTTTTTCACGAACAAGACCGGAGCTCCCCAAGGTGAGGAACTTGGTCGAATGAATCCTTTATCCATCAACTCTTGTAGTTGATTGGATAGCTCTTGCATCTCAGAAGGGGCGAGTCTATATGGGGCTCTTGTGATCGGTGCAGCTCCCGGCACCAAATCGATTTGGAACTCTACTTGTCTAGTTGGCGGAAGTCCAGGCAAATCTTCTGGGAAGACCTTCGGATAGTCACAAACCACTGGAATATCCTCAAGTCGCTTCTCCTCCGCCTCTTTTTCTACAATTTGCACCAGTACTGCATGACAACCTCTCCTAAGGCACTTTAACGTTCTTAGGCCGGATATGACATTCAACTGTCGGTTCTTTCTTTCTCCTTGGACTGTTAGGAACTTCTTCTTGTGGAGTGGTATCCGTACCACTTTCTTACCACACAAAATCTCGGCATGATTGTGTGACAACCAATCCATACCAACTACTACGTCGAAACTTCCGAGTTCTATAGGCATCAAGTCTATTTTAAAGGGATGATCTGCCAGCTTCAGTGTGCATTCCTTAATGATACTACTTGCCTCTATTATTTTACCGTCAGCCAGTTCTATAGTATAAGAGTTGTCTAAGGGAAAAGGAGCGGCATTCAATTGCTTACTAAACTTATCAGATATAAAACTCCTATCAGCCCCAGTATCAAAGAGTACGTAAGCATAAATGTCGTTTAATAAAAACGTACCTGATACCACGTGGGGATCTTGACGAGCGTCACCTGCTCCCAACACAAAAGCTCTCCCCTGAGCTCCTCCACCATTCCTCAGTTTCGGGCACTCACTCTTGAAGTGCCCAGTAACTCCACATACAAAGCAGCCTTTTTGATTGCTACCACTGGTTCCCGGGGCTCCTGTCTTACAGTCCTTGGCCATATGCCCCAAACGTTTGCATTTCTCACAGTGGGTTGGACAGGGACCCTGGTTGTGATGGAAGGTGCATTTAGTGCAGAAAGGCTTGGTACCGGTATAACCTCTTCTTGGCTCAGTTCCAGCTGCGTAAGCCTTAATGGTCTCGGGCTTTTTGGATTGTGAACCCGCATTCTTCCCCGTCTTGTCTTCCCACTTTCTTTTGTTCTCCCCGGCCTTGGCTTCATTCCTCCGGGCTACTTGGTCCATAAGATTATTGGCCATCCTGATGGCATCCTGCAGGGTGGATGGGTTTGAGGCAGTCACGTTACCTTGAATTTGAGGAGCGAGTCCCCAAATGTAACGTTCAATCTTTTTGTACTCCGGGGTCACCATTTGAGGGCACAGAATGCTTAGCTCATGAAATCGGTTGGTGTACCCCGTCACATCTGTTCCCTTCATCGACAGGTTCCAGAACTCCGATTCCATTTTCTGGAGTTCGTTCCTCGGACAATACTCGTCCGTCATCATTTGTTTTAACGCGGACCATGTGAGTTGGTAGGCTTCATCGATACTTACAGACTGGACATAGGAATTCCACCACGTGAGGGCGCTATCTTGTAGGGTGTGAGTAGCAAACTTCACCTTATCTCCCTCAGCACATCCGCTGACGCGAAAGACAGATTCTAACTTCTCAAACCATCGTATCAAGCCAACGGCTCCTTCAGTTCCGTTGAAATACCGGGGTTTGCAACTTAAAAATCCTTTAATTCCACAACCTTTTGCGTGGATTTCCGTTCCTCCCGTGGTGCGGCTAGCACCACCATCTCCATTTGCTGAGCTATTCCTATTTGCCTCATATGTGGCTATAGCGGCAGCCACTCTTTGTGCGACTAGCTCTTCAATGTCAGCAGCGTTCATTGCTCGTTTCGGCGGCATTATCTTAAAATTTTAAAGAAACAGCATAGTGTAAGAAATTGAATCTTAAAGAGGTAAATTCTCCTTAAAGCACAATACTATAATCATCAAACACAATTTCATAAATAACTTGCAATTGTCATTAATCATTCGAAGTTTTCTTACATTAGGGGCGGGTTATTACCCGAAAATTTTGTCCTATACTATTACATGATATTTTCCTACCATTACAAAGATAGATAGATGTGCACTAAGTGTGGGAGTGATCGGGGGTCTCTCCCTTTTCCATTGCGTTGAGGCGCTGAGTCAGCTCCTCGATCCGGGCTTGGCTCTCGGCTAGTTGCTGCCGGAGCTCATTCAGTCCGTCCTGCTGTATAGCAAGGGCGTGCTGGTTGGCCCAATATATGTTGGAGTTTTGCAACTCCTCCCGCTCTAAACGAGCGGTCATCTCCCCGATATCCAGGTTAAGTGACCGGATCTGGTGGTCATGCCTGGTAGACCTTGCGATCAAAAGTGGTATGGTCTGATCGGCGGGCTCTTGAGTGAGCGATGAGACAGGTGCGGAGGATGGTCCTCCGATCTCGAAGTTTGGAGGAACTCCCTCCATCTGCCTCCATTCGCGGAGGGTCTCCGGTATCCAAGTCCATCTTCGGGCGTCTACCCGTCGGTGTGGTGTCGGGGGATTGGGTTGGGGAGTCGGAACAGGAATAGACTCCCTTCTTGGTATGTTTACCCGTTTCCGGGGTGTGTACAACATCTTTGGGCCGTTAGGATAAGGCCTATACGGCTTATAGGATGGTTCGGCCGGGTGATACGGGACGCGAGCAGGGGCCGTCGGTGGTGAAGGATCCTCTTCCTCCATCGGTTCTTCCTCCATGGGTTCTTCCTCGGATTCCTCCATCGGGTCCTCGTCCTCCGAGGGGTCTTCCTCCTCGGTCGGGTCCTCCTCAGAAAATACTTCCGGATTGCATGGGCTAGTAGGGGTATACTCCTCTTCTGAGTCGGACAAGATGATTATCTCTTGGTGAGACATGTTTTCTGCTATCAAGGCCCATGCATAGTCTTTCAGTTAGTTACAAGTTACAAAATATTTCTAAAATCAGTAAATCTTATGTGCAGTTATAGTCTAGGGTACTAATGCAACCTAGTTCACTATAACTATGGCTCTGATACCAATCTGTCACACCCTGCTACCCCGGTTGGCAGCGAGGCGTGACGAGTGCGGAAGCGTGACCATAATCATAATGAACGACCACTATATGGACGTTTTCAAAGAAATACATCGATATAACTTTAAAAGGTAGAAATGTTTTACATAACCCATAAATAATAAAGAGTAGTTCGCAAGGTACAGAGATTTGAATACATAATTAAATTATCCAAAATAATGCAAATAAATCTCCGACGGTTTGAAAAAGAATGCGACTCCTTAAGTGCGGAAGCCTGAAAGTGGTTACTTCTGAAGGCATACTTGCCTTAATTACCTGAAAATACATGCTAAAATACGTCAACAAAAATTGTTGGTGAGCTCATAGGTTTACGCGAAAAGACCAGTTGTATGGACATTATCAGATGAGTTGAATTTATAAAATCATAAATTCCGTGTATGTATTACATAAACCATCATGCAACCGAAGCTTAATTAGAATGAGTTTGCCCTGTGCAGTACTCCCATACGTAATACCGTGTGTTGAATATATATGCACTCGCTGTTAGCCGAACCGAGCTAACACGAATGGGGGACATGACTCCCAATAGATCTATCCACAATATACTCGCGCTTACAAATAAATGCAATTAACGGTTCATGATATAAGGGCTGATGGAATCCGAACATGTAATACATATAAGAAATAAACAGTTTTGATGTCCATATGAAAAACAGTGCATGTATTTCCACCCCAATAGATAGTGAAAAATAGGGGCTATGAAGACTCACCGAACTTGTGATGGAGAAATATGCGCAAAATGCGAGTTTGCGTAGTTTGATGGGTGATGAAACCGGAGATGGTTAACCGAACCTAAATGATAATAAGGACTTAATGTTACTAATATATGATAATATGTATATTTATAGATTTTTATGTCTTAAATCACCCAACATTACAAGTTTAAAAATAAGATTTTGCTTAAAACGTCAAGTTTATATATATATAATTTTCCAGCTTTTTCGGAGGTTTTTCGGCCTACTTTGAGGCTGTCTTTGACCAAGCTCCAAAATGTTTTAGACTTTGGTTTTCTAGGACATTAAACTACTATATACAAAGGATTTTTAGAATCAAGAACGGCCATTTTTCGAGTTGTTTAGGTTGGTGAAAAATCTCGTTAAAAACGCTATGTTGGCCATTTTTGAGCTGTCAAACTTTCGGTTTCTCAAATAATTTCTGGAGGTCTTAAACTTCAAAATAAATTATGAAAAATTGCAGATCTATAGTTAAGACATAGATCTAACTTTTGAGACAAGAATCAACTCATTTCGTTGAGTTATGAATTAGTTATGATTTTTCAAAGTCGATACAAATATTCTGCCGAAATTCCGTAGTTTATAAACTTGAAACAACTTATGATTCTTGTTGTTTATTCAAAGACTACTTGTATAAAAGTCATAATAGTTATAAAAACACATATATATCACATGTTTTCATAATATTAACACTTTTATAATGTGTTCATATATTCATAAACACATTTAAAGAAACAACTTAAAAATAAAACTAGAAACTTATAAACTTGAGTTTTTATGAAACTTGTTGTTGTTGGTGATTATATATATTATGCAAGACTTATATAAACATAAATATATGATGAAATAAGTTAGTATTTACTTACTTTGATGTATTTGGAGTATGAAATTGAGAAGAAGTTGGAACTCTTGCAAGATTTGAACCAAGAACACTTGAAGTTCACCAAGAACACTTGAATGATAATGTTTGTAGTGTGTGTGTGTGTGGGATCCGGTTTTGAGAGGAGATAAAGAGATATTTTGGTGTGAAAATAATGAAAAGGAAGCCCTCTATTTATAGGCAAAGTCTTGGTCTTTCAAATGGAGGTGGAGTGTAAGATCATGTTGAAATGAAAGGAGAATGGGGTGTGAAAGATTTGATTATGAAAGGTTATGGAGTTGGGAAATAAAAAATTGAAATCAAATCTTGGGTAGTACTACCCTATGACCAGATTTTTATGGATTATTTTCATGTATTTATATATATATTTTTTTGTATAAAAGTATTTAGAATGTATTCTTGTATTTCCCTTTTCTTGTAAATTCAAAAATACTTTTGAATGCATTGTTTTAATGAATTGTTTTAGTCTTGCATAATTAATGTTAAGTAATTGTATTAGTGTATGATTAGTGTCACTAATCATAATTTAATTATGTACTTAGTTGAATTAATCCCTCATATCGTAAATCGATCGGATTAATTGATTTTTCGATTCATCGCACTGATGAATTTGATTCTAATTGAGTTGAATTTTCTAATAAACCTTGTTAATCACTTGATTAATTTCTAATGACCACTGATTAGACTATAATTGACTATTAAATGTAGACTAGGTCATTATTGCTAACCTGGTTTAGTGCCGGATGTTACAGCAATGTCCACGAAGGCCATTCATTAGGTAATTTGTATACACTTACAAATCTATACTATGTTATGAGGCTTAAACAATCAAGCCCTGTTACTGAAAATTGAGATACACTCAGATGGCTTCACAACCATTCCCAATTCTTTCAATTTCTAACATTTTTTGTCCACTTTATAATTTTTTATTAGTAAATCTCATATTTGAAATGATTTAAGATGTTGTTTGTAGTTTATTACACTCACACCAAGATATTTACAACTATTTTAGTATCAGATTTGTTCATTGCGGCTTAACTGATGTTAATAATGAAATGCATGACTTACTTTATGGTATCATCTATTGCTGTGTGTTGGGATGTATATCTTTTCATATGAAAAAAACAATAGAAGATTCTTTTGTATATATTATTTTGTTAGCTCATGTATTATGTCCTCTGTAATGACATGAATATATAAATTGGTTGTAAATATGCTTTTTGTTAATAGAGCTGTTAGGCACAAAAAGGCCTCAATCAAACCTGTTATACATCTGAGGGGGAGATTTATAATCAAACCTGTTGATGCGTTTAAAGGTTAAAGTTAAGGCCTGTTATATGCCTTATTAAAGCCTGAAAATGATTTGCAATATTAGTCATAAGCTGTTCTATGTGTTGCATGTGTTGCAACTAAGACAATATTAGAGTGTGTGTCATTCTAGATCTCTCATTCTCCCAAGTTTCCATGGACAACAGTGCTGCAAATTCTTCTTACTATGACAATGGCTCTATGGGCAAACCTCCAAAATTTAATCATCAAAACTTCTCTGGATGGAAGTGCAGAATGATGCTCTACTTAGAGAATCTGGATGTACAACTGCCAGAGATAGTGATGGAGGGTCCCTATGTGCCAACCTCTGTTACTACCATAACTCCAGCGGTTGAAGGAGCTGCTCCTGAAATCAGGACCTTTGAGAAAGCTAAAGCTCAATGGTCTGATGAAGACAAGAGACTGGTGGCTCTGGATGCAAAGGCCAGAAACAATCTGGTCATTTCTCTTCCTGATGATGTGTTCAAACAGGTTGAGAAAATGAAGACAGCAAAAGAAATGTGGGATACTTTGTGTACCGTCTATGATGGACCCACAATCACACTGGACAACAGGATCAACAATCTTGTTAGACAGTATGAACTCTTCTTTGCTAAACCAAAGGAGACTCTCACTGAAACCTACACCAGGTTCACTGCTCTAGTGAATGATCTCAAAGCTGTTGGGATCACTAAGGACAGCCTTACCCTGGTAAATAAATTTCTGGACATTCTACCTGAAGAGTGGAATTACTTTTCAACAATTCTAAGGAACTCAGGTACTATCAGAAGTATGGATCTAGTCAATCTGTATGGATCCTTACTGAATGATGAACAATCAAGGCAACAAAAGAGAAATGCCTTGGAGATGTCCAAAAGAGGTGCAGCCTTCGTGGCTAATGTGAGACAGCCTGTAAATCAGGTGAGTGATGTGTTCACTCAACCTGATCAACAGGATGATGACAAGGAGGAGATGTCAGATGAAGAAGATACTGCAGATCTTGTTGAACAAGATGATGAGCAAATGATAGCTATGCTTGTCAAAAGGTTCAACAAGAAAAGGTTTGGAAGAAACATGCTGCAAGGAAATTCAGGTGCTGGCAAAAAGAAGGCATTTGATAAATCCAAGGCTGAGTGTTTCAAATGTGGCAAAACTGGTCATATAGCTGCTGACTGTGTGTCAAAAGCTGTTGGTCAGTCATCCAAACCATACAAGACAAACAAGGATGATGGTTATAGGGTTAAGTACCTTATGGCCATGGCTAAGCTGAGGAAGTTGGAAAACTCAGTGGGTTCCAACCGCCAAAAGGGACTCATGGCAGAGACTTGTGATTGGGAGGAATCTGATTCATCATCTAATGAAGAAGATAATCAATGTCTGATGGCCAACACTGATGTCCCATCAACAAGCAGCTTCAAACAAGATATGGCTGAAGCTGAAGCCTTCAGCAGCTTAGAGAACTGGAATCCTACTATGATGTATAAGGTACAAAATTTTATGGCTTACAGTTCTGTAGAAAAGGTTAAAATGTTTGAATATATGCTTGTTGATCTAAAAGCTGCTGTTGAGAAGCATGATGCTTTACTATCTGAAATCTCTAAACTTAAAACTGATCTTAAAATTAAATCCAGTAAACTGGACAGTTTCCATAAGTTGGAAACTGAGCTTGATGAATTAAAACACATCAACTCCATTTTACTGGAAGAAAAGAGAGAAACAGATATAAAGCATGCTAAGCTTCAAAAGATAGTTGACTCTTGGTGCCAATCTGCACAAAAAGTCAGCCATTGTATAAGTCAACAGATCCCTGCACAAATCCAAGCCTATCTTGGAGGGGATCTTGACACAGCAGCTTCCATTGTTGAGATAAATAATCTGAAAGAAGATTTATCCACTCTTGGTGAACTTCCAAACACATTCATTCAAAATGTGAATGGTAAACTAATCTCAACAAATAGGTTTGTCAGGCCTCAAAACACTGACAGCTTGTGTGAATTTAATTCAAAAGCTGATGTTGGAATTTGTTCTCCATCAAGTCAGTCTGCTAAGTGCTCTGCTGGTTCACACAAGCAAAAGAAAGGAAAACATGTCCAAACTGAAGTTGTGGATATTAAACCTGTTGACAAAACAGGTTCTGAGTCCATAGCTGATGGTAAAAAGCATGTTAATCCTTTTGATGCTAAACACTTTGAAAACAAGTTTTCAAAAGGTAAGCAGTCTGTTTTCAACAAGGGTAAGTCTCATGTTGAAAACAAAACTGTTGTGATTTCAAATAAGTTTTCAAATCATAGTGGTAAACTGGTTTTAAATAAGAATAAGCCTTTCAAAACTAGACACAGTGAGTATGCTGATAGGCAGCATAAATCACAATCCAGTAGGGGCAAAGATAAAGCCATTGCTCGAGCTGAGATAATTGGGAATAAGTTTCCCAAACCTGTGGAAGCTCAAAAGCCAATCAAGCTCCCTGTCTTTGACATCTGTCCTCCTAAAAAGAGGAAAGAAGAGGCAGCCAAAGCTGTGGTTATTGAACTATCCACTCAAGCTGTTGATTCATCAAAAAATAATAAAATTGCTAAATCTTTTGATAGAATCAACAAAAATAGCTCAGAATGTGTTTCTGAAAGATCTTCTTCCAAAAATCCTAAAAAGAGAAAATGTTACAAATGTGGAAAGAAGACACATCTGGCCAAGGATTGTCCTGAATCTGAGGGCATGAGGCCTGTTGACTCTGTTGTTTCCATAACAGCTGTCACAAGCAGTGTTGGAAATGTCACAGTCACTGAGAGTGGTATTCAAGCTGATACCATTCAAATAGGGAATATTAGTGTGGATATTTCAAGTCCATCAACAAATGTTGATGAAGTAGGAGAACTCATCTCTGTGATGAGTTCCCCTAAAAATGACTAATAATTCTCTTATCACTCTGCAGGAAAAACAACCTTCCCAGGTTTGGTACTTGGACAGTGGCTGCTCAGGGCACATGACAGGTTGTAAAGAATTGCTGAGTGATCTCAGGCCTGAAAAAGGGCCAAAAGTCACATTTGGTGACAATGTACAGGGATCCACTGAGGGATATGGAACTCTTAAAGCTGGTGCTGCAGTGTTCAAAAGAGTAGCCTATGTGGTTGGGCTAAAACATAACCTTGTCAGCATAAGCCAACTGTGTGATGCTGGCTACAAGGTAAATTTTGATGAGCACCTGGGTTACATATTGGATCCCCAAGGCAAAGTTGTGCTATGTGCTCAACGAAAGAAAGGTGTATATGTTGTGGTTATGCATTCTGCTGACCCCACAACTGAAACCTGTTTTCTCACAAGAACAAATGCTGATCTAAACTGGCTATGGCACAGAAGACTGTCACATCTGAACTTCAAGAACATCAACAAACTCTGTAAGAAAGAGTTGGTGACAGGTTTGCCTTCTATGACTTTTGCTAAGGATAGATTATGCACAGCTTGTGAGAAAGGCAAGCAGAGGAAAACATCTTTTAAATCCAAACATAATTTCTCTATTGATACTCCACTCTTCTTAATCCATATGGACTTGTTTGGACCTGTCAATGTCCCAAGTCTAGGAGGAAGAAGATACACTCTAGTAATGGTTGATGAGTTCTCCAGGTATACATGGGTGATCTTTCTAAAGAGCAAAGGAGAGGCTGCTAGAGAGATCATTGGATTTGTCAAAAAGATGGAAATGCTGAACTCTGCCCAAGTAAAGCAGCTTAGAAGTGATCATGGTACTGAGTTCAGAAACAGTACTCTTGAAGACTTCTGTGAAGAGAAAGGAATCACTCAAAACTTTTCAGCTGTAAGAACTCCTCAACAAAATGGAGTTGCTGAAAGGAGAAACCGAACTCTCATTGAAGCTGCCAGAACCATGCTGTGTGCATCAGGTTTACCTTCATCATTTTGGGCTGAAGCTGTCAACACTGCCTGCTTCACCCAAAACAGATCCTTAGTGGTGAAAAGATTCAACAAGACTCCCTATGAGCTGCTCAAAGGAAGGAAGCCAAATGTCAGTTATTTCCATGTGTTTGGATGTCCCTGTTTCATTCTGAATCAAAGGGACCAGCTGTCAAAGTTTGAACCTAAAGCTGATGAAGGAGTGTTTGTTGGCTACTCTGCTATCTCTAAAGCCTACAGAGTATACAACAACAAAAGAAAGGTGATAGATGAATCTATCAATGTCACCTTTGAAGAATCCAAGAATGCTTCCACCAAAGCTGTTCCTGAATTAGTTTCAGGAGAACTTAACTTTGATGATCTGATGCATTCAAACAATGAAGAGGACTCAAAAGCTTCCACTACACCCAGTGTGGAACCTGTTAATCATGATGGACATGATGATGATTATGTCAATACATCCTGTGTGAATAAATGTACTGACTTAATTATAACTGCATGTCCTGAACCTATCAATGCTGATTTTCCCAGTTCCTCTGCTGATATGTTCAACAGTGGTCAGACATGTTCAACAAGTGAACAGGCTCAAGACAACAGTGTGTCTAAAAATTTTGAGAGCTGTTCAACAGGACCTGCTGAAAATGTTAACAACTCAGGTGAATCATCATTGAAAAATGATCCTAAGTGGATCAGATGTCATCCCAATGATCAAATAATTGGTGACATCAACAAAGGGATACAAACACGGTGGGACAGCTTAGGGAACTTTTGTATGTTCCCTAGCTTTGTTTCACTAGTTGAGCCAAAGAAGGTTGATGAAGCATTAACAGATGCCAATTGGATCACTGCCATGCAAGAAGAGCTCAATCAGTTTGAGAGAAACAATGTATGGAAGCTGGTCCCTGCTCCTAAAGGGCTACAGACAGGAGGAAGGAATTGATTATGATGAAACATTTGCTCCAGTGGCCAGGCTAGAAGCAATTCGTTTGTACCTAGCCTACGCTGCTCATAAGAGCATTAAGGTATTTCAAATGGATGTGAAGAGTGCATTTTTAAATGGGAAGCTGCAAGAAGAAGTTTATGTCAAGCAGCCTCCAGGTTTTGAAAATGAACAACATCCAGGTTTTGTCTATAAGTTGGACAAAGCTCTCTATGGTCTCAAACAAGCCCCTAGAGCCTGGTATGACACTCTTACTGAGTTCCTTATGAGCAATGGGTATTCCAGAGGTAAAGTGGATACTACACTGTTCATAAAGAAAGTGAAATCTGACATTATGCTTGTTCAAATTTATGTGGATGATATAATATTTGGTTCTACTAATGAGCAGTTGTGCAAGAATTTTTCATTACTCATGAAATCTAAGTATGAAATGAGTATGATGGGAGAACTTACTTTCTTTTTGGGATTACAGGTTAAACAAACCTCAACTGGAATTTTTATAAATCAAAGAAAGTACACTTTAGATCTTTTGAAAAAGTTCAAATTTGATCAAAGTTCTCCTATTAAAACCCCAATGGCAACCAATGTAAAACTGGATGCTGATGCCAGTGGCAAAGCTGTTTCAGTAACAGCTTACAGAGGCATGATTGGGAGCTTGCTATACTTAACTGCTAGTAGACCTGATATTATGTTTGCCACCTGTTTGTGTGCTAGGTTCCAAGCTGATCCAAAGGAATCTCATCTAGCTGCTGTTAAAAGAATCTTCAGATACCTGAAGGGTACACCAGGTTTGGGTCTTTGGTATCCCAAAGACTCCAGCCTTGAACTAACAGGTTATTCAGATTCTGATTTTGCAGGCTAGACAGGAAAAGCACAACAGGTGGATGTCAACTCCTTGGTGGAAAGTTGATCAGTTGGAGTAGCAAGAAGCAGAACTCAGTGTCCACTTCTACTGCTGAAGCAGAGTACATTGCTGCTGGAAGCTGCTGTGGGCAGATTCTGTGGATGCAGCATCAGCTTGAAGATTATGGCCTTGTGTTTAGGAAAACTCCTATTCTGTGTGATAATACAAGTGCCATAGCCATCTCCAACAATCCAGTATTTCATTCAAGAACAAAGCATATTGAAGTCAGACATCACTTCATCAGAGATCACATTCAGAAAGGTAATGTGGAGGTAAGTTTTATTTCCACAAATGAACAGCTTGCAGACATTTTCACCAAACCTCTGGATGAAACAAGGTTTAATTACCTTGTCAGCAAGTTGGGCATGTTAAACAAGAGTGACTAAGTGTTTCTCAAAGGTCTAAGAATTTGTGTGTTTCACACTGCTCAAGTTTCTCTGAACAACTTAGGCAGAACAGGTTATACATGTTCTGTACTTAGTCATTTGTCTGAAAAACTTGAACAGCTTGAGCATACAACAGGCTGAACAAAAACAGTTTATTCGTCCAGCCTGCTCTGATGGTCCAATCTTCAACCTGTTCACTTCTTCACACTGTCTTACAAGCCATTGTCTTGTAACCTGTTCAACTATTGAACACAACCTGTTCTTACAAAAGAGAGCAGGCTGAAGGCACAGTTTGAGGAATGAACAGCTTGAAGACTGAACAGCGTGTGTTGACCCAACTTATCACAGGGTTGACCAACAGCTTGGACCAACAGTTTTAATTACCTTTCTTCAAACTTAAGTTACTTAATTTATGTTTTATTTAACTTAATTACTGCGGATAATGTGGGTTACGTGTGTTTGTGATTAAAAAGGTCAAGTGGTCTGACAAATGTTTCTGACATGGACAACCGTTCCGTTTTCCGTTAACTAACATTTCAAATCGAACCGCCCAAACCTTCTCTCTCATACACACTCACATTCAAATCCTATAAATACCAAACAACTGTTTCATCTTCGTCTTCCTCATCATTTCCAGAAATCCTCAAGAACCCTAAAAATCGACTAAGTGTCCTTTGCTTCTTCAATCTCAAAACTTCTCAAATGGCTCACAGACCTAATCCCTTTCTTCCAGTGTTTGTTGGTGATGATGTTGTCAAACATCCATCAGTCACCACAATGCTGACCATCAAACCTACAAACTATGTAGCAAACCTCACTATTCCCAAAAACTATGTGGGGAAGGGCTACGATCAGATGGTGGAATTTCTGCAAGTTCATCCGTTGAACTATGCAATGACTGCAACTCCTGGTGTCCTGTACCAGGAGATGGTGTATGAATTCTGGTACACTTGCTCTTACAACCCCAACACCACAGTCATCAAAGGCACCATTCTCAATGGGACTCAAACCATTGAGATAACTGTTGATCTTTTGAGAGAGGTCCTACATCTTCCTGTTGCTGAGTCTTATGATCTGCCCCAGCCTGAGAACGAGCAAATGGGAAATCTGCTACGCTTCTGTGGTGTAGCAGAACCCAAAATAGGTGCAACATTGTACAGGAAGGAGTTGTCACCCACTTACAGGTTTTTATTCGCCTCTGTGGTGATGTGTTTCAGCAGCAAGGTTGGTTCCTTCGACCAACTTAGTAGAGATGAAGTTCCAATAGTCCTACAGCTAGTGGATGGGACTACTCTTGACATGGCTAAGTGGATCTTTTCAAACCTGAGAAACCTGGTGCAGCAAGAGCCAAGACCAGCTGCTGTCCGTTATCCCAGGTTCCTGAGTCTCATCTTCTGCCATGTTTGTGGTGAGCAACTTTACAATTCTCAGCCTTTACTTAAGATTGCTGCATTCCCTGTCATAGGGAATAGAATTTTTATACTCCAGTTCTGCAAAATGAGCCTCCTCTATCAACACCAATGAGGAGGCTGTTAGGTTTGGTGGAAGGACCCTCTGCTGTGAGGGTGGATCCAAAAGCTGCTGCTCCCGCCAGAAAATGCAAAGCCAGGTCCAAACTTGTAAAGAGGACCCTGGCAACTGCTGAAGCTGGGCCTATGCAAAAGAAGGCCAAAACAGCTCAGCCTGAGTCTGCATCTTTAGCCTCTGTGGCTGAGGAGGAGCAGACTCCTCACCCTGGTTCATTTGTTGAGCCTGAAGCCTTAGTGGCTGGTGCCTCTGTGGCACAAGAGACCATGGAACAAATCAGCCCCACTGTTCCTAACCCAGTCTCACACCCTGTCCAAACAGATCCTCTCCCCTCTCCACAATCACCCACTTCATCCATTCACTACCAACGTACCAAAAAGAAACCAGCCCAAAGAACCACCTCCTCTGTTCCCTCTCAACAGGGTTCAGTTGTAAAAGAAGCAACCCATGCTGCCTCTCCTATTTTGGGAGCAGGTTCAGCTCATTTGGAGCCTGCTTCACTCCAATCTGAGTCAACCCCAAGTCAGTCTAGACCCTCTGGTTCTTCCCAACAGGAACCACTTGTACAAAAGGAGATACCCACATCAACTATCCCAGCCTCCCAACAGG